>JAVTVY010013270.1:0-50356 GCA_036873755.1 Hanleya hanleyi | reverse complement strand
GTCTACATATGACCTGTACAGACACATTTACCGGAGTCTGCAGATCCTCCACAGTTCGCGTTATAAAGACGATACGAATGAGCCTAGAGGAGATCAAGCCTCTTCTGAGGAAGTATCCCAATCTGAAAATCATTCATCTTGTCAGAGATCCTCGGGGAATCATACACTCAAGGATGAAAATAGCAGAATACTACCACCGAAACCCGCGTATCACGGCCATGAAAGTTTGTGGAGATATGTTACGTGATGCGGGAACATTTAAACAGTTACAAGTTTTGTTTCCAGGACGACTTTTACAAATCCGGTATGAGGATTTCGCAGAGGAGCCCCGACGATTTGCTAAATATATATATACATTCCTTAATGTCACCATGCACGAAAGTACGAAACGGTGGATTGCTGACAATACTGAAGCGGCAACAGACGACGGTAACCATGGCACCACGCGCGCCAATTCAACTGAAACATCCTATAAATGGAGAAAATACATACCATGGCCTCTCGTAAAGAACATGGAACAAAACTGTGGTCAGGTTTACAATGAATATTTGTACGCTGGTGCCAAATCCGAAGAAATGTTGAGGAACTTGGGCGTTCCCTTGAGGCTTGAAATGTGCAACAATAAACAAACGGTCAGCGTCTGTAATGTTCAGAACAGAAACCAGGTGTCTCGTGGATAGTCCACCTAAACGGCTACACGGTCATGTCTCTCCCCCCGAAGGCTAAATCGAGATTCGACACATACATTGCAACCACTGCATCTATGGTCATGATTTGCCGTGTCTGCAAGTTCAGTTCAACCCAACATCGTCGCTGTCGAAGTCTCGTGCCGGCCCGGTATTGACATTGTCTGGCAGCTGGTCGGTGGTTTCTGCATGTAGTTGTTGTCGAGCTCAGGTTTTCTTTTCCTAGGTGCGCTATGATGGTTTAATCTCATGTTGTGCCATGAAGATGTAGAATCAACCACAAACACGAACGACAGTTGCTAGCTCTTCTGATAATCTAATCTTACTTCTCAACAAAATGCCAATAGGAATGCATACAGGAGGAACATTATCTTTTGGGTTCGGGCGGCCTTTGGAGACTATCCGTACATTGGAGTTGCATGTTGGGGTATTTCCTTGAATCCATTCTATAAAAAGCATAACCCATCATCCAAGGTCGATGGATCGCGTAATTGCGAATATTAGCAATGGCCACACTGCAAACTTTTCACGGGTACTTAGATGTTAGGCAACCACCTCGCTGGGGGTCTAATAACACCCCAGCCACCAGTCAGATTTTTGGACCGGATTCGGGGCCTTCGCGCACATCGCCGGAAGTGACATCATATATAGTAAAATAGATGTTTAACGAAAATTTGATTACTTTTCAAGTCTGCATAATACCTCCGTTGACCTAGCGTTAAAAAGAATTATCTGGAGATAATTTTCCCTGTTTATCTGGACAGAGCATATGAGAAGTAGTTCGCTCATGTGCAACACTAAAGGAGTCGTTTGGTCGGATTCAAACTGAACCGTGCGTTGGTTGGTTTCCCCTATACGTCATAGCAACGTAGTAAAGGTCAACTTCCGCTATTGGAGGCAGGGATGTTATTGGAGCCTGCGAAATGGAGCATGCGCTGTGTGGAGGTTGAGATGTTAGGGCGTATTACGTCTTAATTCATGGAGAAGAGTGATTTTGCATAAGCTTAGTTCAGACGGATAAGACCAGAAAAGACCTAGTGTTGCTCTAGGACCAGGTAAGACCTAGTGTTGCTCTAGGATTTATCAGGAAACAGGAATCAAACGACGATAGTACATGTAGAATACAGATGAAATACACGAGGATAAAATATATATAAAATAGAGTGAACTTACCGTCTGGAGACGTAGAACTTACTGTCTATTGAGTCAAGATGGTAAAGGATCAACCACAATGGATTTGCTACCAACTTTTAAAGCCTGCAGTAAACAAACCATTTGTCATGACATGTAAATAAACACGTGATTTATCATTTTCTCGAACAAAACAGTTGAAAGTTTAATACTGACCAACCGAATACTACAAGCTTAATGATTTTTTCCAGTATACAGCCAAGACATGGTGTAAAACATGATTCGTTAAAGCCTAGTAAATTCAGTTGATTTCAAGTTGTTGTAGAATCACATGTGTGGGACAGTAAAGCAAAACAAATGAGGAAATACAAGGATTTACACTTCAGTTCAGGAAACCCGACCTCTTAACCAGATCAGCTCCACGGTCATCTTGCTGTCTATGTTTCCAGTTCATGTTAAATTTTCAATTTACAAAACTGAAGGGAGCGTATTCCGCTAACTTCAGAGAATACAGATTTCAACTCTCAACTCATCTTGAACATGCGCGGCCAGATGGTTATCTTTTAGAACACAACAGTTGAAAGTTTAATACTGACCAACCGAATACTACAAGCTTAATGATTTTTTCCAGTATACAGCCAAGACATGGTGTAAAACATGATTCGTTAAAGCCTAGTAAATTCAGTTGATTTCAGGTTGTTGTAGAATCACATGTGTGGGACAGTAAAGCAAAACAAATGAGGAAATACAAGGATTTACACTTCAGTTCAGGAAACCCGACCTCTTAACCAGATCAGCTCCACGGTCATCTTGCTGTCTATGTTTCCAGTTCATGTTAAATTTTCAATTTACAAAACTGAAGGGAGCGTATTCCGCTAACTTCAGAGAATACAGATTTCAACTCTCAACTAATCTTGAACATGCGCGGCCAGATGGTTATCTTTTAGAACGTTAATATGACTGTAAATCCGGATGACCATTATGTATGTACCAGAATTATAACATGCACACACGGGTCAAATCGAACATATTCTACATGCTGGTTAAATCAATAGCAATACTGTTATATATTACATATATACATGTCTACACCATATTAATGAAAGTAATTTGTTATTCAAAATTTAAATATTACACCTAAAAATTGTTCAATATAATTTGCATATCGTTGGAAAGTATAAGAAAGTATAAGAAACCAGATACAACTTGTAGGACGTCTAATATATGATAATTTCACAACACGATACAAATATTACAATATTTCGATTTCTTCACAACAAAACCTTGTAAGTAGCATACCATGGCGTTTTACGCCAATAACTGACGTACGACTCGGAAACGCAGCATACGAAGGAATATCGACTGACTAAGATGTGACTGTAAACATTTTTAAATTCGAAAGGATTTCCAAGGTAGTTTTTAGGAAAGAAATCGCTTTTCATTCGCATTAACGTTCTCAGGAATTGTCATAGATTAATGATAGTTCATCCGAAATGGTACATTATTCGAATTCTACAGGTAGAATGTCGACCAAAGCTCAAGAAGACTTGTAATACTTCGGTGATTCACGAACCGTCGAAAGAAATACCCAAGAATCAAACTGTTTCACCAGATGTACTGTTCTGTGAATATATCGAAGTTTTTACCAATGTGGCCGAGAATAGTTATTAATTTTATTCCTGCTTGGAGTTCGGACGTGGAAATTCTTCACTGACGATGAAAGAGTACGGACTGTCTGAACTGATGCTCGTATTTGGAGATTGACGAAATATTAGAGAAATATTAACACAGACAAAGCGTATGTATGGTACCCCTAATGTACAGTCTACGGAGTAGATGTCAGGACACCAAAAAGGTACAATGGAATAAATTATATATTAACAATCGTAAATCATGGTCCAGAATGAGTTGGGATTTGGGTTACGATATGTCACCAATGATGCCCAATCAAATATAGCTACTATATGGGGATGGTTGGTATCTGGGATTTAGTGTACACATCTAGGAAGTAAGTAAGTAAGTAACTAAGTAAGTAGGCAACACTTTTATTTTTCATTGATGGAAACACCAGTTGATAGACACTCAGTTGAAAACTGTTTGGCGTATACCTCTTCGAACCAATAGTCCCACTTTCATTTGATGGAGGACTGATGATTCGTCAAATCTGTCTCAAGGTGATCAGGAATAGTAATATGAGGTGAATGGAAGCTTGTTGAACCTTAAGTGAGGTTTCATAAACAGAATATTACATGATAGTTGGTAACAATAGTGTAACAGAACTGATGCCTGATGAGTAATAATTTAACTGTGGTCGCGTAAAATAGCTCTGGTAAAAACAGCTCATTTCGGGTCTGGTCACAGGCCCGCAAAACAAGAGGTTTTTTTTTTTTAAATGGTGGTATTAGGGTGAAGTGTGGAAATATGGAATCTCTATGGTTGGCCATCCCTGCCAGAATTCGTCATTTAGAGGCTGCCTCTAATTATTTTGTACCATGGTATAAAATGCCAAGCCTGCCATAATTCGTATTTAGAGGCTGCCTCTAATTATTTTGTACCATGGTATAAAATGCCGAGCCTGCCATAATTCCTATTTAGAGGATGCCTGTAAATCGCCAAGCCTGCCACAATTCATATTTAGAGGCTGCCTGTAAATAATATATACCATGGTATAAATGCCGAGCCTGCCATAATTCGTATTTAGAGGCTGCCTCTAATTATTTTGTACCATGCATGGTATAAAATCGCCAAGCCTGCCATAATTCCTATTTAGAGGATGCCTCTAATTCATTTTAGCCGTAAGTCATAAACAACTCGATGTCATATCAAGAATATTAAATTTGACCAATGAGTAAACTTGTAACAAGCGTAGAGATATGGTCACGTGAGTAAATGGGAAGAGACAAGATTTTTGACATCTTCTCCCAAGGTGCTTCGCGCTATTCTCCGATGGACTTTCGAGAGGCGAGGTAATTTCGTATTTTGGAGATGTCTCGCAGAAGATTTCATAATGAACCCATCGGGGATTTTTTCACTTTTACTGCAAGATGTCGAGCTATCATCAAAAAAGGGGAGGAGCGTAAAGCCCGGCACCAAATTTGTGAAAGCGCATATCATTGGTGGAAGTAATAAGAAGGCGAAAATTTACGACTTACGGCTAAAATGAATTAGAGGCATAATTATGGCAGGCTTGGCGATTTTATACCATGGTACAAAATAATTAGAGGCAGCCTCTAAATACGAATTATGGCAGGCTCAGCATTTTATACCATGGTATATATTATTTACAGGCAGCCTCTAAATACGAATTGTGGCAGGCTTCGCGATTTACAGGCATCCTCTAAATAGGAATTATGGCAGGCTCGGCATTTTATACTATGGTACAAAATAATTAGAGGCAGCCTCTAAATACGAATTATGGCAGGCTTGGCATTTTATACCATGGTACAAAATAATTAGAGGCAGCCTCTAAATACGAATTATGGCAGGCTTGGCATTTTATACCATGGTACAAAATAATTAGAGGCAGCCTCTAAATGACGAATTCTGGCAGGGATGGCCAACCATAAATCTCTATATATAACCCCATGCTTTATATAAATCCACATGTGGATTTATATAAAGCATGGGGTTATATATAGAGACCCCACATTTCGACACTTCACCCTAATACCACCCCCCCCCGCAACTCTTGTTTTGCGGGCCTGTGGGTCTGGTGAACCATCGCTTGCATGACGTCTGACGAACACTATATTCTGGTTAACAGCTTGATAAAGGCACGAGAGGACAGTTGCCTGTGTGAGGTCTGAGTAAACGGTAGCTTAGCTGGGTACCATTATCTGGTGTTCAGATACAGTAGCTCACCTGAGATCCAGATTACTAATAATTTTACTAATGAGAAAAGAAGTCTATCTGAGGTCTAGTGCATCAGTAGCTTAGTAAACGAAGCTCCAGACTTTTAGTGCCCGTCTCTGCACCCTCTCTGTTATAAAAAAGTACGGATAAACTATGGTCTCTTATACGGTAATATGTCCAGAATCTGGTTAACATAGGACAAACTTAAAACAAAGGAAAACACAATACTGAGTTTCAGTTATATATAAAGACACGGAAATTCTGTAACGATGATGGCTAGCTACTTAATGTTGGACCTGATGACAACATTAGCTATCCTGAATTCACTACCTACAATGTCTGCACATCCTCATTTTCCACAGACACCATATGGTTGATCCACATTGGCCTGGTTGGCAGTGGGTGCCCTCGTCGATGTTATTGTTAATAAAACATTTTCTCAAGACATAATTCGTTTCATACACCACAAAGACAGAGGATATCATATACGACCTCGATTTAGGTCGCATAGAACGTATTTTTATGATATACCCACTGTCATTGTGGTGTATGAAAATGTGGGAAATAATTATATTGTTGAAAAAAAAATATATTAACAACAACAACAACAACATCGAAAAAGACTCCCACTGCTAACCAATCCAATATGGGTCGGCAGTAGGAAAACGTACACATGACATAATAGAACGTAATGGCTTGCTAATGAATTTGGGATCTGTCGCTTTTTATTTAAAATATATTTATGCATAATTATTTATATATACAACCTCATCAACCATGTGCATTCTTCATATGGTGTTATCATTGGAATACTTACACCATAGGAGAATACAAATTGGATGACGCCAACTGGCTGTGAGATCTGACAATTGAATTTGGCAATCCTGAACATGATACGGAATACAGACCCAGCATACAAGTGAAGATCTCAAATGACTTATATATATATATACTTATAACGTAGGAAAACGCGAACAACTTTTATCTACTGGGTGGGAATAAATACCATAAATACTTGATACCATATCAAAGGGTTCTGACATGCTGGTGACCAATTTTACTGAGTATCGATATTATCAAAGCACTGCATGTTCAATACGGTCCAGATGAATGGTAATATACAGCTACGATAAATTCCAAGTGGATACGTCTATATATGATTTATTCGAAATCGGAATTAGCGCGCAATATTCGTAGACAATAAAAAGTGTCGTGACCGATTGTAGGATACCGTACTTCCCTTACCTTGAACCTTTCGTGTTTGAGCATTTGCTATTCTCGTGTAGCCAGAAAAGACGATGGCCTAGTTTCATATTTATCATCCAGTGTAAGCAAATAACAGAATTTAGCTGCATTCGGACCGTTAGGAGCCTGGACAGTGTTATTTAAATTTTCCAGATGTTGGAGTGATCATATGCATGTAACTACAGAGCCGAATGTTGCTTGTAACAAGCATGGTATGTATTTCGTGGTTCGACGATCAATATGGCGTTTCAGGTTAAAAGATAGAACTTGCAGACAGCAGTAATGACTATCTGTACATGAATAGCCTACCTGAGGCGGCCCTATACATATAATGTTAGACTTGTGATCTAGCGTTAAAGTAACCAGGATTATGGACTGTTATTCAAGTCCCCTATGGCCACATCGTCGATAACGAGTGTGTCACGCACGGTATATATCTCCTTTACCACCGTATCAGGTTGATTTTCACTGGCCTTACATTGCCTTCTACAGTTTGACAGGTAGAAATGTATGTAGAATCGAACTGCAGAGCGTCTCTCTCGCTTTCTCTCTCTCGTCGCTCTATTTGTGAAGTAGGTCACCCATGATATTGATTATTTTACGAGTTATGTATTGTGATATGTTGTTGTAATAGGATTGCTGTCACCACAAAAAAGAAACAATATCTTGTAATTAACAAATTAAAGCAAGCTGAAAATTGACACATGATCATTTAACTTTCCGTGATGCAAGATTAATGCAAATCTGGCTCTTTTGATCATCTATTTAAAATAATTTCCAAAATTTGTTTCATAAAAAATATATCGCTCATAACAACTTGGCATAAGTCATAGTATTACCTATGAGGGATAATTCTTTATGAATACTGCATATTTCGAAAATATTGTCAAGGAAGGCATTCTCGGTAGTTCTTAGATGTTGTTGAATTGAAAATTTGATGACATCTTTCGGCACAAGAAAGATCTTGTGGGCCAAGTTCAAAAATGTTCTGAACGATTTTTAAGGGTCACTGTTGATCAATTTATGTATATTGGACAAGTTTATATACTGGAGGAAAACGGGTGCGGAAGTAGTGTCGTTGCCAGATCGTCCCCAAGTGGGTGAGCAGCATGAGTTTAGTACCATGTTTGTTGCCACGAGGGGAAGATTTCCTCTACATGATGACTGTACATGGATAGTCACACCTGTCCAATCATATCGTAGTTAGTTATATCGTCGCTATATGGCGGAAATAGCGCTGAGTCAACCTAACTCACTCACTCACTCGACTGGTTGTTTATCAGTCTGTCCGATCAAGAAAAGCGCAGAAGAAAATAGTCATTCAAGTCTGTCAGCTGCTACGAAAGTCATTTGCAGTGAAACTGAATATATTTTGTTAATATTCTGTACGTGCAGGTGTCATTTTCACCGAGTTTCTTGTTTCGATGCATGAATACTATACAATTCTGTGTTTTGTTTTTCAGAGAATGTAGCAAATCCCTGGCTATCAAAAGTCTTTTTTTTTTGGAAACTCATTATTCGAATAACAATAATTTAAGATCTACTTATTATATGTTAAAATGGAGTTCACATTGTGTAGATTTCCATTCCTACAAAGTTTTGTATTCCCACAAAGTTATGATTAAACGCAACATAGTGGGAAAAAGGTGCTAGCGTACTGACAAGAATCATATGACCCCACAGACAAATATACTGACGGCATATTTCTAAAAACATCGCAAGAACCAAAAGCGATCCTTGTGATGATTTATATCCCAGCCACGCTTTTATTGTAACTGTTCATGTGGACATCTTGAATGACATGACCACACGGTCCCTATCACCGGCTTGAGCGGTATTAGATAAAATATTTCAGAGCGATGATGTAATAGCCCCATCAAGACATCTGATGGAAATGATGAACTATGTGACCGCTAAATAGAAAAATACGGCCCAAAGGAGGGAGTACTTATAGAATGCAAGGTCGATTTCAGAACAAATGCATGCAAGGTCCGACGCCGACCAAGAGCTTCATTCTCCACCATGTTTACAATCACAATGATTTGTACAGAGGACAAGCCTCGGAGACAAAACGTCTACCAAGATAATCTCACCATATACAGGCAACAATTAAACGCAACATTAGAAGGATGGTGGAAAATCGATGCCGATTTACTAACAAGAAGTCATATGACCCCTACAAACAAATATACTGCCTGCATACCTCTATTTCACCCACATCCCCTTCACCAGATTCCATCTGTGTAAGCCTCTAGTATTTACATATCTAACATTTACATATATCAGTTTGGTGCAGCATAGACCTGTATCTTTGGCTAGTTCATATGACATCTTATGTAACATGAAGTTACATATGTTGGTGTGATAGAGGGCTTGATTTTGGATTCCAGATATTTTTACATTATCCTAATAGCGAGCTCTTGCCATTATAAATAATAATGAGGTAACAATGGAGCTGGAACAAAACTAAAACACTAGTCATATTCACTGTTCTAAATAAATCCAGACCCTGGACACAGAATGTCTCAGATCAATTGGACAGTGAATGCAGCACAGTGTGTAGGCTGTAAATACCAATTTAGATTGCGGGACGACACTAGAATAACTGCGCAATCTGCTTCTAAATAGATAGCCTGCCAGTAACATATAGTATGGCTGGGCTGGAAATATATAGTTGTATAAGAAAAGCATCATGCAGATGTTTACAATTTCCTAATATGAATGTTTTCCCGTATGTCAGGTTTATGAAATTCGAATTCGGTAGATATTTTGCTACATGTACATGACCTACATACTTTTTAAAGTGGCTTTGTTGAAATATATACGTTTTTCACTAGTTCACTGGAAAGCCTTGTTGAAGAATTTTGAGTATGGTAGTGAAAGTATCATGTGCTTTCAAACGTGATAGGCTTCTGAATAGTCTTCTTCGAGTAAATAAATACTCAACGCGAAGGGCTTCTTCCGATGAAATCTCAGTTCTTAGAAGTGCGAGGCAGAAATGAGTTGATTCTCCACGCTGGGATTGAACGTATTCCAACAATATCTTACTCGTGATATGAATAGTCCAGTTTCAGTGTCTGCTGCTCTAGTTATGGGATATATTCATTATTATTGCATCAAGATAGCTCAAATTATACTAGTGTGCATCTTCAGCTTGCTATAATTGGGTAATTTTAAGATATTGAGACTTCTTCTAGGGTGATAGTACTCCGGTTTTAACAACACCATACCTCAATAAATGACCCTTAACCTGATCATCATGACCGACCCACATACTAGTCAACATTACAAATCTGTTGACAATATAATATCCGTATTAAGATGGTTAGTAAAGCGCCAGTCACACTGTCAAGAATTGTGTGGAGAATGTCGGCTAATGACCACGAATATTTTAATCTTGTCGATTCGTGTCAATTCGCCTGTATAGGGCCTCTTTGAAACTGTCCTACGAATTCCTTACACATGTCGTAGGTTCCTTGTACGACAGCCATAAGCATTTAACAAGAATCATCAAGAATAAGTACGCATGCAGGAAGATTCAATTAAGAACGCCCTACGCATCAACACGACAGCCCGCGAACCCACTACGAATGCTCGATAATCTGCTACGAATAAGTACGTATGCAGTACGATGTGAGTACGAATGTAGTACGATGTGAGTACGAATGCAGTATCGTAGTATAATCGTACAAGAAGCGTAGAATCCGTCCAACAATCGTACAATGCGTACGGCATTCTTGCTGATTTGTGACCGAAAGAACTACTACGACTATACGAACGAATATACACGATAGGAGAAGAATGCATGCGAGAACGCAGTAGGATGGTGCCAACAATGCCATACGTATACCATTTAATCGTACTTGGCCGGCGAATGTTTTGAACATTTCAAAACTTTCGTACTCCCTCCGAGAACAGGCAAGAACGGTCACGATCTGCGACGAACCCCGCAAGATGCCTGTACGAATTGCCAAGAATGACCACGATTTTCCAGTTCGCGGTGATTCGCCTACCCAATTCTTGACAGTGTGCCCGGGGCTTTAAGCTCTGTGTGAGGTACGAACTGAAGTGGAGATGCATAGTCGTCATCTGTTCTCTTGTCTGCGAACCCCCAAAATGAGACATAATACCCGCAAATGAAAGGGAACAGAGAAATACTAGTAATCATAATCAAAATATTTTCTAATTCTGGTGACAGATGAATGATGAGACAGGGTAATGTTGAATAGGTTATGATGAGAAGAGTAAAGGCTCTCGGCCAAATGATGTTTTGAAGAACGGAAAGTGTTTTGTTTTGTATTATCTGAGATAAAGATGAAACCATGAAAAAAGGTTGTGCGTTTTAGACTGCAATTTTATTTTGCATGAACTGCTGTAGATATATAATGTACTTCCTCGTGTGAACCACTGCATAATTAGGCTCATTCATACAGATGCGATGAAGATATAATCTGATATCTCCTAATTGTCTTTTCCAGAAACAGCGTCTGGCAACTTGGCTGGGCTTGTTTTTCTGGTTGCTACTAATACTGGTTGTTGTAGCTATATTCTTCTCACTTTTTACAGGTAATACGGTTTGGATATCTTGCTTCATAATATATTAATTAACTTATCACAAATAAGATCAAATGTTATTGCCATCACTCTACTTTCTCTCTATCAGTGAATATCCTTCTACTTATATTTGCCGTGCAAACTGGAAGAACGTTTAGGTTCTTATTGTCCTTCTTGAGTAGTTCAGATGTTAATAATTTACATTCTTGAACCAAATGCCCATATATTTTCTTCTAATTACTGAGACTTGGTGATTTTGCGAATAATTATCTCTGATTCTTTCGTATATTGCAGATCCGCATTTTAAACGATCGCACATACACAAAAGGAGTTCATCACCCGAGAATATTATATCTCGTGCTTCGATTGACGAATATAGACCTACTTCTTCTGCATACGAACAAGAAAAGGGCACAAAAGTAATAATAGTATCGTACATGCGCAGTGGCACGACTTTTACCGGGAGGCTCTTTGATATGAATGATGACGCTTTGTATGTGTTTGAGCCTCTTTGGTATCTATGTATCAGAGCCGTGCCTGCTTTCAAAACACTCACATATCTGAATGGCACGAGACGGCAAGTACCTATATTCTTCTTTTTTCTTTATTAACAACAACGTTTAGTTCTCTGGAGAACAGTTTTCATGCTCTACTCTTGTAACTACCAGTCACATTTCTGCCGTAGTCGAGGAGATCATCGATATGGTATATATTTGATGAACTGAGAGTCGGATAAGAATAGTGGTTAGTTATACAGAATTGATGACGGAGACATCAGTATATATATATTGCCGGAATCATTGCAAGCTGTTGATGGCTTATCTCTTGCTTGTGTTTATATCTATCTTTATTTCATGCATACTTGAGTTTGGTGCTAATATTATCGCATGAGTATACGTTATGGACGCGGAAATTCTTCATGGAAGGCATCGATGGGCTACTGAATGTCGAATCTGACGCTTGTATAGAGAGGATGATAGCCACTATATACAGTGGGTGCTCTCATAGCACAAAGAACGACCACACACAACATACCAGATTACGATCGTCAAATGTTGGTCCCATAGAATACATGCATTTCAGAGTTGGCCATCGACTTAGCTAGTGCCTGTTGTCGTTGATAATACTGCGCCGTAGTGGTTGTAATTTGGATTGTTTTTTCTCTCTCACAGTCCATCGCCACCGTCCTGTCATCTTCTGGGACTGGAAGAAGTCGAGCATTATCTCACCTGTAAGATGGCCAGTATCAACATGGGCTCTCTCACTCAAGTCTGGATGAAACTGTCACAAAAGACGAATCGTTTCAATCTGTGTGGTACCAGCCCGGAGTGTGTGGAGGGGTTTTCTGCCGTGTGCAAGGCCTCCTCGGTCCGCGTTGTTAAGACAATACGACTGAGTATAGAGGAGCTGGAACCACTGATGAGGAAATACCCAGAACTTAAGTTGATCCATCTAGTCCGAGATCCCCGGGGAATGTTACAATCCCGAATCAAAATGGGAGAGTATTACCATAGGAGTCCGATGATCACAGGCGCTGAAATCTGCGGAGATATGCTACGTAATTCTAGAAGGATCAAACAGATAATTTCCCGCTATCCGGACAGAATTCTCCAAACCCGTTACGAAGATTTCGCAGAAGACCCAGTCGTTTATTCCAAAGAAATCTATTCATTCTTGAAGGTAACATTGCCAGAAAAAGTCAAGAGATGGGTAGAAGACAATACTCGGGCAAGTTCAGACGATATCGGCCCATATGGTACCACACGGGCCAACTCCAGTATGACGGCATACAAATGGAGAAAAGATATTGCTTGGGACATAGCATTGGCAATGGACACTAGTTGTCGGCGTGTTTATAAAGAACTTGGTTACATCGCTGTGGATTCTGAACACATGCTGAGAGACTCTTCTACGCCTTTACGGCGAAGATAGCAGGACCCTAGCCCAAAGTGTGATTATATTTTTTTTACGATTGATGGCATCAGTTTTTTTGTGCCAAAATTATTGAATAATAAATAAATTATTATACAGATATATGTTCAATCTTTAATTATCTGATATCTATTTGATTTACAGTCACAAACTCCTCGATGTCTATTCTACCTTATTTTATGTTGAATATACATTGTACTTGTAGCAATATTATTCGGTAGCTTCGCTGAAAAAAAGTTGACTTTGATTGCCGAAAGTAACTTTACCCGGGTGAATATCAGTAACCTAATTACCTCTGTATTTATGGTGTCCAAACGTACTTAAATATTGGCTAAAAGTAGTGGGCGTTGTTGGTGAAAGTGGTAACGTCCCGATGACTAAACTCAGCCGAATTTGGCTGCTCACGGTAGTTTTAGAATTAGTTTAATCTTGTGGCTGACAGAAACGTTGTTGGTTCAAATCAATGAGCCTCTGTTGCTGGGATTAAGCTGTTTGGTCGAACGTTCGACAGGTATTTATGACAAGATTATGCATTGAGAAGCCATGCCAAAGTCATTTGCGTCAGATGACTCATTCAGTATTCAGTGTCATCCACAAAAGAATTTTCACGTCAGTAACCGAAATACCTTATAATTCGATAGTTAGATGATATTATGTATTACCGAGAAATTGCACCGCCACCGCGGAGCCCTCGTCATCGCCAATTGAATGAATGAATGAATGAATTAATGAATGACTGAATATTTTTCCACCACCCAGTATTTCAACTGTTCATATCTCTGAAACCATTGGAGATTTTTTTAGATAATCTCGCTAGGTCTAATGAATATGCCTGGTTGTGTTTTCTTGTTTTGATTTGGTCACCACATGGAGAGATAGTTTGGGTACAGTAACCTTGTAGAATAGCAAAGAGCCGGTTTTGGTTTTGTTAGCGTGAACCTAGGAGCACGATTATGGATACTCGAAAGAGCACGTTCTTTCATAAAATGAAATTTGACCGATTTGAGCAGAGATACTCGTATATTGGAGTATTCCAGCTCAGTGAACATGCGTATGATGAGCTGTAATTTGTATTCATTGCGATCTAGTGGACGTTGAATTCTAGAATTTTTTCCTCTTAAAACATTGACAGGTGTGACATTTCACAGTCAGATAATATGTAATGGTTGACATTTGATTAAATTGTATAATTCGGTGGTCTTGGCCATGGATTAGCTTAACCAGGATACAGTTTATGAATTTTGCTGACTTCACCATCCGAGCTTACTGCCTTGTGAAGATGACTGGAATTTCCTTGTGCAGGTACATTGTCACTTGTGTATCAGCCACCATTGGTTTAAACTATATTTTATTTCAAATAAAGAAAAGTGAATCGGCGAGCAGGCGAGGCCTATACAAACGCCTCACCCTAAATTCAATAATATAAATTATAGGTGGAGCTTATAGATAAGTTATATGGAGAAGTGAGGCAGGGAACAGTGCAAATAAAAAAAACTAAAACAGCAACATATGCAGTCGATAGATACAACATAGTGATACACCACGAACATATTAGAAACTATAGGAGACACCTGCATACAAATACACCGTCCAAGGTGGCTAAAGATAACATATATAACAATGTTAGCCTGTGAGATATACCATGCAATTTCATATAGATCTAATTATGACTAATAAATCACGGATTTTACTCACATCGTATGATATTATTATCATTGATGGTGTTTGTTTTATTGAGAAACCGATCGCTAATAAATTTGGAAATTAATATGAGAACATTGTTGCAACTGACATTACCTAAATCGTTCTGAACAGAGGAAATAGATACAGATGGGTCACCAAACAGGAGTTTGTGAACATTAGGCAGTTCCAGGATATCAGTCAAGCATTTTTGGCGAAGGTTATTATACACAGGACAAAGACAGAAATAGTGCGAGGTGTCTTCATAATGATAACCACAAGCACATATAGCAGTATCTTAAATATGGCGCAAAAACATATGTGCTTCAAGACTGCTACAATTTAATCTCAGTTGTGACATTATTACTTGGGGCCACACGTTCGCCATAATAATAGTGACGAAGAATTTTCAGGTCAACTGACGACAGGTATTTCCTAAATAAACGAAATGATGGGGCTACTCGAATTTCATAATTTAAGCCATTCCATAGTTCAATCGTAGATGGTGCAAAGGAAATTTGGAACTGAGATGTCTTACAAAAAGGGACGCGAAAATTTGAGGCATTTTGGAAAGGACAATGAGACATCTGGGACACATGATCTGGGAGTAACGATGTCAAATATTGTGAGACTTGTCCATATATCATTTTATAAAATAACTGAAGTTTATGTCGTTTTCTTCTCTCGTCTAATGGGATAAACCCGGATTTTTCATAAAGTAATTGATGTATTGTCCCCCAAGGGCACCCAGAAATGGTCCTGATGGCATCGAGTTGGAGATCTTCAAGAGTCTCAGCATAACAGGATGCACAGATATCCCAGACAATATCGGCATAATCAAATATAGGTAGCATGTGTTGATCCCAGCGTCCAGAATATTGGAAAATTATACCAAGATATTTGTAAAAATTGACTTTGGACATTTCTATTTATTTTCCGGGAGAAGAGTATTCCTTCAGTTTTTGGCGGGCTAAATTGTACAAGCCATTTTGTTGCCCACTGAGATATTTTACCCAAATCATAGTTTAGAAGATCTGACCCGATTTGTGGATTTCCAACAATTAGATACAGTGAAGTACCGTCAACAGATAATCGAATATTACATTTTAATTCAATTACGATATCATTAATATATATATAAATTAGAAGCGGCCCCAGGACTGAGCCTTGTGGAACACCCGCTGTTATAAATATGAAGGTTGAAGATTTGCCATTGATAATCACATCTTGTTGTCTGTGCCCGAGATAACCACCGGGCCACTTTAATAGCTTACCTCTTATATCAACTGAATAGAGTTTATGGAGAAGGCCTTCAAGCCAAACCTTATCAAAGGCTTTGGAGATATCTCAGAACACTGCTCTGACTTCCTTCCCTTCATCCATGGACTTGCAAATGAAATTATAAATATTGGTAAGTTGATAAACGGTAGAATCCCCTATAATAAAGCAAGACTGATAAATTGTAAGAATACTGTTTTCAGTTAAAAAATTAGAAACATGTTTTTGCACACATTTTTCAAAAACTTGATGGCACTAGTAAGAGAGATTGGTCGATAATTCGATGGATCATTTTTAGTACCTTTTTCTGGATTGATATAACGTTTGCCAGCTTCCAACGTGATGGCATGCATAATACCAGATTGCAGTGAAGTATTAAACAAATTAGTTAGGGAGAGGGCGAGTTCAGACGCTATCGTTTTCAGAATTCTTTTATTGATTTTATGCGGCCCACACGCCTTATTTATAGGTAAATTTAACAGAACTTCTTTATCGTCGTCATGATGGCTTAGGACTATATTCTCGAGAGAATTTACAAATAAGGGCAAAGTTGGTAAAGTAGCATTAGTATCATCAAGTGTGGATTGCTCAATAAAAAAATTATTAAGTACACGAGCAATAGCCTCAGATTCACAATATATGGTATTTCCATAACAGATTGGTGGAAATACATTAGTGCTTGAGCCTAATTGATCCTTCATAGATATATGATAATAAAGGTTTCCACTAGTCTTTCGATGAAATTGCATACTCCGCGATTTTATCGTCCAGTTTAATCTTTAGTGTTTGGCTTGTCTAACTTTAGAGAGTATGTCATGCCGCAGTTCACGAAATTCATGCCAGTGATCTGGTAAATGTTACCGTTTAGTTTTAGCATGAGCCCGTGTGCGGTGTCTCATTTGTCTACGCAAATCACTAGTCATCCAAGGTTTATCATGCGGCTAATGACAACGGTGCTATTGGGAATGTAGTCCCCGATAAGGGAAAGAACTGCCTGGGTGTATACCTCTGTTGAATTATCGATGTCTATCATATTCAGCAATGTGTCCCCATCGACATCTTTAGCAGCACGTTACAGACCATGAAGATCCATTTGATTATAGTACCAAACATGATGGTTATAACAGGTTTGCTTAGCGACTTTGAAATTTAAGTGTGCAAATGTGGCGTGATGGTCACTACAGAAGGAGAATGTACTCCACTGTTGGTAATATAATTTGGACAGTGTCCTAGAGTGAGGTGTAATGCGGGTAGGTTCAGTGATTATCTGTGTAAGACTGTACAACTGTTCAATCTTTGCTATTTTCGGATGAGTTACCATAAGATAATGAGAATTAAGATCGCCAACAATTATGCATTTCTTTGACATATCGTTTCTAGCTGAGGATATGGCATTTCCTATGAAATCCCAATACGATACCGCGACAGAGGGAGGTCTATAGATTGTTTCCAGAAACCTGCTATTATTATTTGATTTTATTTCACAACATATTACCTCTAATCCTGGTATCCAAATGTCGGATATTTCTCGGAATATAATATTTTCTTTAATATAAACAGCTATTCCACCACCGGAATCAGTTAGTCTGTCTTTCCTTAAAGATTTATTATGGTAACCTAATATTTTTATTTTATCATCAATTGCAGTTTCGTCTAGTTTAGTCTCGGTAACAGCAATAATGTCATAATTTCCAATGAGATAGACCCCAAACATTGTACAAGCGATATATATATATATATATTTGAATTTGGGCCAGGATTTGATGTCGCCCACTAAGAGCAGTAACAAATCCAGACTGTATACTGGAGTACGGCTGGGCAAACAGTATAAAACTTCATATTTCTAGGGACAGGGCTTATTGTAGTCGTATGACAGAGTATATTTTTGTATATATATACCGAGAAATATGTGAGTTCACTATGATCAACAGAAAAATTCGCTAGGCCATTAAGCGCTATATTTGAACAAAATAGTAGGATGAATAGATATCTATATACTTGTCATATTTAATCTAGTAATATTTGCCAAATATGGAGAAGATGATTTTTCAATATCAGTGTCTGGGAGAAAAACCGAAACCTTCACCAGAGAAACCGAAATATCTCGTCGATCTAGGTATTTTACGTGTTTTAGCACGACAGGTTATGTTATGGAATAAGCCGACAATTGCGACAATTGCATTGACCATTGCATATGGTATGAATTCTGAAGTAGCTAGTTCAATTACATTCTCCCGACGACAGAGCCTGTTATCTGTTTGTGTCAATAAAGTTGCACACCCCCTTGAATATATACTGTGTTAAGGTTATTATTATTGATGATCAGTATATGGCTATGCCCACAATTAAATATCACTTTGAATAACTGGTGCATTTATTCTAAAGAAACTGTACATTGATACTGAAATATGTACGTAATACATGTATACATAATATGATATGACATGATATATAATTAAATTCTGGTTAAAGATAATTTCCTCAAACGAAAGGAAATATATCAATCAAATTTAGAACTATTATTAGAAGATGCAGTTGTTTCGCCTAATCGGAAAACATGAGTGATACTATTGAGAGAGCTTTTTTGCCGTCTGCATGGGTTTATTTTATGCCGTGCAAGCATAGTCATTGTGAGGAAACATTCTTGTCCCTTGTCCGGCAGAGATTATATGACAGCTTTATGCAAAATTGGCCTGTCCGTCTGGAAGGTTCTTTCAGGGACAGATTTTAGAGACAGTTTTCATTTTCAAAAATATTTAGAAGTTGT
Source organism: Hanleya hanleyi (assembly GCA_036873755.1). Lineage (NCBI taxonomy): Eukaryota > Metazoa > Mollusca > Polyplacophora > Lepidopleurida > Hanleyidae > Hanleya > Hanleya hanleyi. The sequence continues at coordinate 31,231 of JAVTVY010013270.1, read as the reverse complement.
TGAAATTAGGTCTATCAGAGGGGCATTTACACGACTTCGCACATCATCCTATATACTTCAGGTTGAGATGAGCAGAGGGAAAATACCTCTAAAACTCCAGTTGATGAGAGATAATGATGTTTGCTGTATTTTGGAAGCCTTGTGAAGATAATGACTAGAGTTTCGTTATACAGGTACATGGTCACTTGTGTATTATTAACCGTTGTATATGGTGTGAATTCTGAAGTAGCTAGTTCAATTACATACTCCCCGTGACAGACCATTGTTATCTGCTTGTGTCAATAGAGCCGTTTTGGATATATACAGTTTCAAATACTGGTTATTATTAGTGATGATCGGTATATGGCTATGCACACAAAGCTCCAGGTTAAGACATCAGCCAAGTAGGACAAAGACAAAGTAAATGTTATAGTAAGTCCAATAGAGTTTTTTGTATGCATCTGTGGTGTTACAATCATGAAATATCACTGCTTAATCATTGTACGTAGGCTATACCTATTCAAATGGATTAATTTGCATAAATCCAACATGGAAGCCATGTACAGACAAAATTGACAGTGGTTAATTACATGCCCAGGCATGATTAATCGCGATTTTTAACGCAAACGCAAACAAAACTGTTTGAGTACAATCTATCCAGTGATTATCTCTCTCAGAACTACTTAAGAAGGTGCTGCCATCTACCTTAAGGAAACTACAACATTTTGAAGCCATGTGCATTTCAGGAAGCAGACATTTTGTTTTGGACCTGTTCTTTGTTCGCTTGAAGAGCTACCCATTCGTTCTATGGAAGCTGCGTCTGTGCCTTGTCCGATGAAAGGGTATAGATTATTATGAGGAACAACCCAAATAGGGTTTCAGCAGCAATGCTCGTATCATGATAATTTGTTTCCTGATCCTTCTATCCAATAGGCCTATGTTTGTCACGAGGGCCAAACTCCAGAAGTATTTTTTATTGATAGATACTTGGTATAAACATCCCCATGATTGGTCTTTGTCATCTTCTGGCACTCTAACAGCGTTATATATGTCATAATTTGAGTAAAATAAGCCATTAAAAGCAAGACCTATGACTAGTAAGTGGTGCCCTCTCTTTTGGAGTTGTTGAACTAAATTTCCACTATTTTCGATGCACAGTGTGTTGAAAATTGCTTAAATACGTACGGATAAATATATCACTGGCTTATCAGTCTTTTACATTTCATATTTTCAGTATACAGTCGACCCTTGCCAGTGGTTAGTTAGACTTAGAGCATCAACAGTTTCGGATTGCATCAACGTCAAAGATTTGTTGTTAAAGGAGTACTTACCTTATTTTTGAGTGTGACTATATTTATCAGCACTCGCATTTCAAATCTTATTATATAAAACTTATGTTGATAAAATGCGAAATAAAAGAAATATTGAATATTTTGTTGCTCGCCACGGCGTGCACTGGGTGCCGCCATTGCACCACTGCGTGACGTTTTTAGATGAGCGGAAGTAAGTTTATACTCATCTAAAAACGTCACAACGTCATGGAGACTTAAGGTTGATCGTGTTGCTCATGCTGATAATTCATACGAAAAGGAACCCAGTAAATCCACTGCCGTTCTAGTTGATTTTAGTTGTTCAAGTGTAATCATGAAAATGTTTACGAACTTAAAAGCATCGCCGTTCAACTCAAATCACTGGACAATTGCAGAGAACGCTCTTTTAGTTTACCGCTCAGCTTCAAATTTTGTCCAAATTGAATCGGGCAATTCTCCGCTGAAAAACTTGGGGAAGGAATTCTTCAGTTGTCGGAGATAACCTAAACCACTTTCCTTTTAGGAATTACCCCCGTGTGAATTGCCGCGCCAGTTTTTTCCTCGAATTAAAACTCAGATCCAGAGTAGTTCATATGTCCGTAGTTGGAAGGTCCCTGGATCAAGCGTTAGCCGTGACGTTGTCCTGAATGCTGACGTCATCAATCACGTCATCCCACAGGCAACATGGCGGCGCCCACGTCGACGTCAAAGGAGAAACATGGCTTCACAAATTGTAATAAAAATAATAGGTTATCGCCCCCAACGACAATAAAGTAGTTGGTTATATTTCTTTAAGAGTCTAACCTTTGTAATAGGAACCTATATTAAATTAGGTAAGTACTCCTTTAACGATGGAGTCTGTAACACTCTCAGGACGGCCCGAAATTCGTGTGATGTGACTAAATCAGCATCTGCCAGAAAAGCACAGGGAATAAAACCGTGAGCACAACTAATGGTTGCAAAAGGATACGAGAAGCAAGTGACGTCCACAATGATCAAGTTCCCAAGCGACTTAAGCTGGTTAAAGGAGATGAGTTTGTTTATCATGTGACCAATGAATGTTATAAAAAGTACACCATGACTTCTGTTCTCTATAGAAAAAGGAAGAGTCTCGCTAAATGCCAAGACCCTTCGCATCCTGAGCAGGAAGAAGATAGAAGTACTCGTTCCCAGGCTGTCCTCCATCCACCGAATACAGAGACGACCACAACAGCCTTACGACAAGTGAAGTGTATTATCTGTTACAGTAAATCCCACAAACAACAGTGCACAAAATATCGCATCAGTGAATCAGTCCGTGCTTCAGCCTTTCTAGTTGCGACAAACTTGTTTCAAGATGATGTCTTCACCCGAACGTGTTACCTTCAAGATTCGCATTGTTTATGCGATTTACTGTCACAGATAATACACTTCATTTGTCGTAAGGCTGTCATGGTCGTCTCTCTATTCGGTGGATGGCGGACAACCTGGGAACGAGTACTTCTATCTTCTTCCTGCTCAGAACGCAAAGGGTCGTAGTCGCATCAAACGAGTCGCATCAAACGAAATGTCTTCGGGCGGTCCTGAGAGTGTTACAGATTCAATCGTTACCAACAAATCCTTGACGTTCTGATGCTCTAATTCTAACTAACCACTGGCAAGCACCGACTGTATACTGAAAATATGAAATGTGAAAGACTGATAAGCCACAGTGATATACTTATCCGTATTCAAACAATTTTCGACATACTATGCATCGAAAATAGTGGAAATTTAGTTCAACAACTAAAAAAAAAGAAGGCATCACTTACTAGTCATAGGTCTTGTTTTTAAAGGTTTATTTCACTCAAATTGTCTTATATAACGCTGTTAGAGTGCCAGAAGATGACAAAGACCAATCATGGAGATGTTAAAGTTACACTAATCCGGTATATACCAAGTATCTATCAATAAAAAATACTTCTGGAGTATAGCCTCCGTGACAAACATAGGCCTATTGGATATGCATGTTGACCAATTAGAAGGATCAGGAAACAAATTATCATTGTATGAACATTGCTGCAGAAATCCTATTTGGGTTGTTTGTCATACTCTATACCCTTTCATCGGACAAGGCACAGTTTCCATGGAACGAATGGGTAGCTCCTCAAGCGAACAAAGAACAGGTCCAAAACAAAATGTCTGCTTCCTGAAATGCACATGGCTTCAAGATGTTGTAGATTCCTTAAGATAGATGGCAGCACCTTCTCAAGTAGTTCTGAGAGAGATTATCACTGGATGGATTGTACTCAAACAGTTTTGTTTGCGTCTGCGTTGAAAATCGCGATTAATCATGCCTGGGCATGTAATTAACCACTGTCAATTTTGTCTGTACATGGCTGCCATCTTGGATTTATGCATATTAATCAATTTGAATAGCTATAGGCCTACGTACATTGATTAAGCAGTGATATTTCATGATTGTAACACCACAGATGCATACAAAAAACTCTATTGGACTTACTGTAACACTTACTTTGTCTTTTTCCTTCTTGACTGATGACTTAACCTGGAGCTTTTGGCGGCCATTTTGAATTTATGCAAATTAGGTTAACTCAAAAGGGGTTGATTATGGCTTCAATAAATAGCTTGGTATCAAGAACCCATGCATAGACACCAAAACCAATTTCATATCAGACTTACTATTAAAGTTAGACCAATTTAACCAAATAGGGTTAATGCCGCTTTTTGGGGGCAGGGGTAACTTTTGTTGACATTTGTCACCATACAATACCCTGAATCATAAATATGATGCATGGAGTTATCAAAAGACTTAATAAGGAAACTTCTGACCAATTTTGGTTGCTTTATCTACAAAATTGGGTGTATGAGGGGGGATCGAATTTTGAGCGACTTTCAAATTGAAAGTGATTTTTGAGCAAAATTTCGCCAAATAGCGTATTTTTGTGCTGAAAATGAAGGATTATGATATTGAAACATGCTAAAAATGTGTTAGTTATGTCTAAACATGATAAATAATTGTTACATTTGAATCTAATGCTGCCTACTCTTGAATTATTCCATGAAAACTGAAATTTGCTATTTTGGCTGATTGGCGTCATGGCGTAATCATGTATTAGGCTGTACAGAAAAAAACGTACTTGATCTGGGAGTGTTACCCAAACTTTTTCCAAGGGTCTCAACATACAGAACAGGAAAATACCAAGTTTTGCTGTAAAAGAGATATGTACACAGAAACCCCCCCAGAGCCTATACTATATGTGTTTATATTATATAGCAAAATGGGAAATATTTGACATCGGGGAAATTTGATTTATTGAGCATCAAAGAAGGAACAATTGAAATTTCCAAATAGTATTCAGTGTTATGGCTTTTAAGTGGTATAATATACATGAGCTTGGCTGCCACGAGTATTGTGACCCCTTATTTTTTCATGGTTCATCTTTTCTTAACCTGATAAAAAAAAATACTGAAATTTCAAAAAAACTTTTGACCTCTACTGCTTTGAATGTTGTTGAAATTGGATCTATCAAGTGGCATTTTCACGGTTTGGCACATGTAATCCCACAGACTTGAGATTGAGATGGGCAGATGGAAAACCTGGTAAAACTCCAATTGATGAGAAAAAATGTTCAGTTCGCGGTATTTTGAAAGATAAGTTTCATTTTATTTTAGTATGTCCGATGTATGACAATTATCGTAAGCGTTACATTCCTGAATACTATTGGAAAAACCCTAGCCTGCTATATCGTAGTCAGTTATATCGTCGCTATATGGCCGAAATAGTGCTGAACGTGACTTTAAACTCTGAACTCACTCACTTAAATGGAGAAGTCTAATTGTGTCAAACATTCATACTTTTATTAACTTACTGGCATTGTTTCTAGTGAAGTCTTTTAAGTTACGAAATGAGTTTTTTTTTTAAACAGTTGGCATTGTTTTCAGTGACGTCTTTTAAGCTACGAAACGATTATTTTATGGGAAGTAATGTATCAGTTACCACTTTCTCCCTTGGTAGCGTACTGGCTCGAGTAATTATATATTACCGGCACTTATGGCATTTATGTGGCAAAATTCCACTGAGTAAATGAATAAAACTGTTCGGTACCGGTATATCATTGGCATTGTGTTTGAGAAGTACAGCACCAAAATTAATTATTTACACCTCTCCGCCATAACCGCAAATCAAATGCTGTATAATATTTTTGTTCATGTGCCAGCTGTCTTATTGCAATACAAGATATACATGATAATCTTAGATATAGTATGCGATAGTTATATTCATTCCTAATAAATCTTTGATTGACTGAAAAGGCTTTTAGTTTTCTGGTGACTATCAGGGGTCATTTTAGGTGACACCTTATCAGATTATTTACTTAATTCGGAAATTTGATGATTTCATCAGCGAAGAGTTGTATTTTGGGGTTGATAGGACTCTTAAACACGAATATAATATTTTCTGGGTGGTAAGTTTGTTGCGATACTAAATTACTTTTTGCTCCACCGCCATCATCATTTCAGAGGCGAATATCTCCAGCGATGCATTTTTTGCTCTGTTGGTCTGGGAAATACTTTGATGTTGTAACTCAGAAAGTAATATATGATAAGATTAATTGTTAAAAATTTGGAGCAGACCACTGCTGGAATCCTTATAGCAGTGGCTTACCTCAAACACAGATTTTTGTTATCAATTGGAGCGATATGCAAGAGGTGAGAAAAATTGACGACTTCTGGCGACTAAAAAGCAACCATATAACTCTACAGGAAGGCATCCCTCGCCACCTAACCTTCAGACCCGAGAATAGTGTGGATTCTCGGACGTAGCCTTAGTATCTCAGCCGCGCTTTTATTGCTGCTGGCCAAAGTATCACTATGTCAATCGCATCATTTATCCAACTTGGAAATTTGGTTATCTAAAAAAAATCTGAAATCTGGTTATCTGAAAAAAAAATAAAAAATGCTGCATTGTCATCGCCGAATTGGCGAATTCCTTCGTAACTATGTCAGATTTTTTTGTTCAAACTTCGCTTCCGCTTCTCTAGACCTGCACGATTAACATGACTATATTTTTGTTGCATTCATTCACCCTTCGAGCCAATGTGATATTTATCTAGTTAAAGCTTCATTACACGTAAACAGTGTCATGGCTTGTTGGATCTTCGTGAAATTTGGTTACAGTTATCACGTAGTATAGAATCGGATTGAAAAAATCATTTGTGTACAGGCCTTTGCTGTTATGATAGAGCTTTCCCATGTATATTAAAAGTTTAGGCTTCTGGCTTTGTGATCTAAATTTACCGCTATTATGTAAAGACTTCTTGTTTGGCTAGTTGAATCCTAAAAACCCATGTACATGTAAGTTAGGTTTGTGCACATTTTCATAGTGTTGATATGTAAGTCCTGTGGTATTGTACATGTGTATCAGGTGATGATTATGATGAAAAGTGTCCTGATGAGTGTTAAAGCACGGATTTTGTATGGGACAGGAACTGGGGATGAGGAGGAACCCCAAGGATATATGTATAGATTAGAGCGATATGCAAGAGGTTGGAAAAATTGATGACGTCTGGCGAGTAAAAAGCAACCATATGACTCCACAGGAAAGCATCCCTCAGCACCTAACATTGAGACCCGACCATACGGTGGATTTTCCGACGTAGCCTTAGTATCTCAGTCGCGCTTTTATTGCAGCTGTTCATGTGGAGTCTATAAAGAATCCACACGGTCCCTGGCACCAGCTTAAGCGGAATTAGACACATATACACGAGAGAAATGTTAGACTGGTACCAGGACCAACACAACTGGGGGTGGTTGCTATTGTACTAACCTCTCATCACTCTTGCATAATTGTAACATGACGAATCCAATGTAGAGATAGCGAACAGCGTACAAAAATTCTGTATAGAATCTGAAAGATTTAGAAAATTTGATTAAAGGTCAATGTCGATGTTTGCCAATCACTCATGATTTGAATGAATGAATGAATGAATGAATGAATGAAATTTTATTCACCAATTAAAGTAAGAATATAATAAGTACATATCTTCATAGAAGGTTTAATTATGGCGGGAATAAAGCCCAATGGGCTTGTTCTATCCCATGAGAAATAGCTCTGGTCAGAGTGCTAAACGACAACTGATGACAGTGGAACATTCAATAGGCAATGGAATAATCAATAAAGGCAAATTAGTGAAAATAGATCAATTTTCAAATAAAAAAGCTTTGAGGTTTGATTTAAACAATGAGGAGGATGTTATGTTTTTAAGTCTTGAGGGGAGCTTGTTCCATTCCCGAGGTCCCGTGACTCTGACTGTATAATAGGAAAAATTAGATACATAAAAGGGTCTGTATAAGTTCACCTCGCGATTTCTTGTAGGATAATGATGGACTTCAGACAACTTCGTAAAGTGATCATGGAACTGAGCAGGAATAAACTCAAAATGATATAGGAACTTATGAACCAGATTTAAGCAACAATATAAGTTCGAGCTTATAACTGGCAGGATTTTTAGATCTGAAAATAGGGGTTGAGTATGGTCGCGTTTATTCGAGAAGGTAATGATACGGACAATACGCTTTTGAAGCAATATTAAAGGATTCAGGTGAGTGGTATAAGTGTTCCCCCAGAGGATGTTGCAATACGATAGGTACGGAAAGATCATGGAGTTGTACAGAATAAGGAGTGTTTTCTTGTTTACGGAGTTTTTTATGTGGTTAATGATTCCTGTATTTCTGGCTACCTTTTTACAAATATAGTCAATATGGTTTGTCCAATTTAACTTGCTATTAAAAACTACACCGAGGAACTTGAAGCAATCGACGGCTTCAATCTGTTCACCGGCTATAACTAAATGTGCCGGCGGCTGCAGACGTTGTTTGTTAGGCTTGATAATCATGAGTTTGGTTTTTTTGACGTTCAAAGATAGTCGGTTTGCCGAAAACCATATGTGGAGTTTATCTAGTTCTTGTGACATGATTCTGATGACATGGTCAAGATTTACAGAGGAATATACAACACTTGTGTCGTCGGCAAATAGGATGATACGAAGGAGGTCTGTAGCATTATTTATGTCATTAATGTAGATGAGAAAGAGGAGGGGGCCAAGAATCGAACCTTGTGGTACCCCACATTTGTCAGTGATGAGTATTTTTGTATTACTTCAGAGAGAAGATGTATGCATGAATTTTAAAATTACAATCCAGTGCAAGTGTTTTTCGAGAAAATAACCGTCTAACGGAATTGTTATCAAGAGCTGCGTATTTATTTATATATTTATATATTCCTTTCTTTATTGCCACAACTGTTGTTTTAGTTCCATTTACCATCCGTCATCTTGTTTGTATTTATATGTAAATTCATCCATTGTCATCTGGAGAGGTGTTAATATAGGCTTGTCCTGTTCACCAATCCATTACTGAAATAAAATATTGTTTAAACCATAATTGTAACATTTGAAATGTATGTAAGTTATGCAAGGTTTCTCGCTGTATATTTATTGCTGCTTTTGCTGGGTATTTCCATGAAAGATAATTTGTATGATGGTTACCTTCGGCAATTTTCCAAAATATCAGGAAACTCTTTTCTAACATCGAAGCTTTTCATACCACATAGCGAGCTTCACATCCGACATTCAATATTCAGCCGTCGTCCATATCAAAATCTCTGCGTTAATACTCGAAAGACTTATTAGCACCAATTCAAAATGTGTATGTAATAAAATAATCAACCCCAAATGGTTTCCTGCAAGAGAGCAGTGCTCAACAATTTTCATTGATGTCAGCAAGACATGATGTTCTTTACATAAACATCGTAATCATTTACCAGTTTTTTGTCCAAATAAATTTCCAGTAGTTTTGCGGAGTATATATCTGTCACGCTTTGTATCTAAACACAAAACACTGCATACTTCAGGGATTAGTTCATGGTCTGGTTGATCCGTACCAACCCGACTGCATTCTTCAGGGATTAGTTCATGGTCTGGTTGATCCGTACCAACCCCTCTACATTCAGGGATTAGTCCCTGGTCTGGTTGATACGTACCAACCCGACTGCATTCTTCAGGGATTAGTTCATGGTCTGGTTGATCCGTACCAACCCGTCTACATTCTTCAGGAATTAGTCCATGGTCTGGTTGATCCGTAGCAAGCCGTCTGCATTCTTCAGGGATTAGTCCCTGGTCTGGTTGATCCGTACCAACCCGACTGCATTCTTCAGGGATTAGGGTTTTTTTTCTCTTTGAATAAAATTTTATTCGGTCAGATAACTTAATATATACATACATTCCTTGTATACAAACATTATACATGTCTTATACATTCATTATACATTATAAATTCATTGATTCATTATATGTTCATTAAACATTACACATTCATTATATATTTTATACATTTATTTCATTGCATATTGAATCATTATATTGAGAACTCTATATTACGTAATTTACATTCACGGTTCAACAGTGTCCGAATATTAGCATATTTGCCATATCTAAATTTACTGATACATAGTTTCCCTACCAAAATTACTTTGTTAATCAAACATAAATCATTGGTTCCAATATATCTTACACTGAACATACCCATCATGATATCAGTCATTGATAAAGTAAGTTGGCACTGCGTTTTAACAGATAAACTTCTCTCAATGTCATACCAAAATAATCTAATGTCATTACACTGAAAAAAGAAGTGTTCTATATATTCCATATTTCCACACCATTTACAATTTTCAGAATCTGATTTTGACATTTTTTTCAGTAAAATATTCGTTGGGTATATATTGTTCAATATCTTCCATTGTAGTTCATTAATTCTGGGTTCTTTTAAAGTTTTATATGAAATAGTCCAAACAAGTTTCCATGGCAGTTCCTGTTCAAGTTTTCTATTCCAAAAATTCACTCCATGTGGTATATACACTTCTTTGTTCAGCAACGAAACAAAATCGCAAGTTTTAAGTAGTTCTATCTTCTTATCCCGCATACAAAGTTCATCAGTAAGATTGAATACTACATGTATTCTTTGCATTGCCACCTTAAGTGCATTGTACTCCAATATGGATCTACCATCACATTCAATCTTATTGTTTAAGGCATCAAAGGACAACAGTTTACCATGTTCATCCATCACATCTCCTACCAGCATGATACCAGCATTTTTCCAGCGAGGGAAATGTAATTCATCACCTTTGTACGTTATGAGTGCATGATACCATAAAATATCAGTACTTTTAACATTTTCAGGGCAATCTTTCAACGAGAGCCAATCTGCTAAAATACATCTATAGAATGCAGGTATTTTCTCCACAAATTTTACCTCTTGTACTCTATTTAGTGAGGTACAAACCTTTATAATCATTAAGTTTTTACCAAATCTATTAAAATGCCATGTCGGTAGCACCATCCATCGCTCATTATCTGCATTGAGTAATCTGCTTATCCATCTCAGTCGTAAGCCTTTTACCCAATTAAAAATATGTACCATTTTCAAACCTCCATCCTCATGGTTCTGGATCAGCACTTTACGTTTAACCTTTTCTATCGAATTTCCATTTTTATACCGTACAAATTTATAAAACATAGTATTCAGTCGGTTTAGAACAGGTTCTGGTGGCACGAAGGCCATGGCTAAATGTGAGATCTGTGACATTAATAAACTTTTAACGACCAATATCCTTCCTGGAATTGTCAAAGATCGTTTCTTCCACGAGGATATCATTTTGTCTATGGATTCTATACGATTGCTCCAGTTCACCATGATACTACCCGCTGTACAACTGTTACCAAAATATACCCCCAAAACTTTGATATGTTCGTCATTTCCTAATTTCCATTTAACTTTACCCGGTTTATCATTCCTATGCTTCCAGCGGCCAAGCCACATAGCTTCTGATTTGTTTTCATTTAACTCAAGACCAGTAAATAAAGAAAACAGATGTAAAATATTTAGTACAGCTTCCATAGAAGCATCATCACCCAGAAATAGTGTTGCGTCGTCCGCATATTGGGATATATTGACAGAAACCCCACCAGGCAGTGAGATTCCTTTGACAGTTGGAGTCTGTCGAATCTTACATGCCAATACCTCAACAGAAAGAACAAAAATTAAAGCGCTAAGTGGACATCCTTGTCGGATTCCCTTTTCAATGGGAAAGCATCTGGTCAGCCAGCCAGCATTTGTTACGCAACTCTTTGTATTATTATTGAAAACATTTATCCATCTACAAAACTGACTACCAAACCCCAAATCCTGCAACATTCGTATCATATATTGTTTAGATATTGCGTCAAATGCTCGTGAAAAATTCAGGGCTAATATTATTCCAGGTAAGTTTTCAGCATCTGTATAAGATATCACATCTTGTATCAATCGAAGGTTCTGAAAAATACCTCTTCCCTTAATGTATCCTGTCTGGTCACTACAGATCAATTTTTTAATAACAAGCTGTAGCCGTTTAGATAGTGCTCCTGCGCCAATTTTATAATCACAACAGGTTAACGAAATCGGTATAAAATTGGAAGGATTATTACTCTTATTATTATCTTTTGGAATCAATGATATAACGCTTTTCCTTTGGGATACTGATAACTGACCTTTTTCAAATGCATTGTTCAAGCTATTTAGGACAAGTTTATCGATTTTTCTCCAAAAAACCTTGTAAAAAGCTGGTCCTAGACCATCTATTCCAGGACTAGAATCATTTTTCATGTTTTTAAGAACCTCTGAACACTCGTCACCCCCCAGTAGACCCTCACACAACATTGCATCGTCGCCTAAGTTAGGTAGTTCTACACCCTCTTCAGGGATTAGTTCATGGTCTGGTTGATCCGTACCAACCCGTCTACATTCTTCAGGGATTAGTCCATGGTCTGGTTGATCCGTACCAACCCGTCTGCATTCTTCAGGGATTAGTCCCTGGTCTGGTTGATACGTACCAACCCGACTGCATTCTTCAGGGATTAGTCCATGGCCTGGTTGACCCGTACCAACCCGACTGCATTCTTCAGGGATTAGTTCATTGTCTGGTTTGTTTGTCTAAACTTATTTATTGTACTAATTGTAGTACATGGGATTGGGGTCAAGTTCTATAATCAACTTATTCACCCCTCTCCCTACAAATATGGATACATAACATGTGTTTACAACAACAAAAATAATGACGTTTTGGCTGAACCTGTGTGAATATATACATGTCACAAATGAGATATGTTTTAGATTTGCATTTTAAGCCACTTACAGGGGAGAAACAGACTAAAACAGATTATTGAGTATATGGTGGCAACTTGACTGTAGCGTGCTAGGATTCACACAGAACTGGGTACTAGTACATACTAATCCTTCAGCTGAGGTAACTACGTCGTCTACAAATTGAATCTTGAGGTGTTCTTAATAAATGTTAAAACTGACTTGCACATATTATTATTCATTTCATTTTGTGAATGACTCATTTCCCGACAATATATCTTGGAGGTTATAGTTTGGAGTTAAGTCGTTTTGTAATTCATCCCTTAGATTGGTATATAAGGGACAAATAAAGAAATAGTGGTAAGCATCCTCTCTTGGTTCTCCACATCTACAGCTAGATGTAATAGACAAATTTCTTCTCATTAAATCTGCGTTTAATTGGCTGCATTGATGTCTTAGTTGGGTTGGTACAATGTTAAGTTTCCTTGAACCAATCAAACTGTATTTAGATATACGAGTTTTCTTAGTTAATAAGTGGTGGAAGGCAGAAGTGGATGGTTTGTTTCTTGTATCGTAACTAAGTTTGTTCCATTCCTGAATAGCCGACGGGATAAATGATTTTTTGAATATATTTAAACGTGTTCGGGGCGTCGCATAATTTGCGTCATTCCTCAAGTTGTACGGAGTGGTTTGTCCCACTTGGGGTGTCATTAAATGGTATATATAGTCGGGGCTTTCTCCATTGTGAATTTGGTACATTACTTTCAATTTTGCAATTTTTCGTCTGTTTGCCAAGGTTTCTCAGCCAGTTTCCAACAAAAGGGATTCTCTACTGGCATAAATAGGAAGACAGGAAACAATTCGTGCTGCAGCAAATTGAATTTTTTTCCAGTCGATCCGCTTCTTCTAATGTGCATCCATCCCAGATCACAGCACCGTATTCTAACATGGGTCTCACAAAAGATAGATATATTTGAGATAATGCCTGTCTGCCAACCTGGTATTTCAGTTTTCTCATCATTCCAATGCGTTGAGAGGCGGTATTGATAATGTGATTGATGTGACTACTCCATCTGCAGTTGTCTTGCAGGATCAGGCCTAGGTGACGATGGTTGGTGGAAGCCTGAAGGAGACAATGGTCAAAATAGATTTTAGGATATGTTGGTGAGGTCTTATTTGAGAACAGAATTAAAATGGTTTTTAGGGCATTAAAGTTCAGAAGCCATTGTTTTGACCATTCCAATAAGGACTGTAGATCCCGGTTAACTACACTTTCAATATAACAAATGTTAAGTGACGAGAACTGCAAACAAGAGCCATCTGCAAAAAAGTCTGGTAAGGCTTATAAGTTTGTCCGCTATGTCGTTAATGTATATCAGAAATAACAAAGGGCCTAACACGGAACCCTGTGGCACTCCTGCATTTACTTTTTGTGTATTGGAGTTTGAATTTCCCACAACAACTTTTGATGATCGATCCTCAAGATAGCTTTTCATCCAATTCAACAATGCACCTGCAATTCCATATTGTTTCAACTTAAACAGTAACCCCTTGTTCCATACCGTGTCGAAGGCTTTGGATATATCACAAAAAAACATGCATGAGTTTGTGCCTTCATCTAGGGCTTTACAAATACTATCATAGAGTTCAATAAGCTGGTAAACGGTTGAATGTCCAGGGAGAAAACCGGACTGGTACTTATAAAATAGGTTGTGTGAGTTGAAATGATTATAGATGTGTTTGAATATAATTCTTTCCATTATCTTTGAAACACAATTCAGCAGCGATATAGGACGATAATCAGAAGGGAGATTTTCAACATTTAGGAAATTGTTTGCTTGTCAGTGACATGTTAAATAACTGACACAATGATTTAGCAATGGTCTTGATCCGTACCAAGCCGTCTGCATTCTTCAGGGACTAGTCTATGGTCTGGTTTATCCGTACCAACCTGACTGCATTCTTCAGGGATTAGTCCATGGTCTGGTTGATCCGTACCAACCCGAGGGACAAAAATAAACATATGCATCATGTGTAGACCAATTCGTGTATTAAGTGGTGAAAGATGTCGCCTGTATTCCGCCTTAAAACTGCCTTAGAAAATAGGTTAGTGAAGACTACTCATCTCGGTTGCCGAATTAAACACTGCCAAACTCAAACGGTCATGAAACTTTGTCATGATAGATGTAGGGTCACTGGGTGTGATATACGTGGACAAGAAATAAAAACAAGGGGGCAGCAAACGCCATAAGAAGCAGGTAACTAGTGATCGGAAGGTAGGAACACTTTGTCAGTATTGTTTCGTGGAAGGGGAGAGTGAGAAAAACAAAACAAAAGAGAATTTAACTCCCACTGAGGCCTAGGACATCGAATGTACATTTATATACTGTAGCATGTGCAAGTTTATCTGTGGTCATTAAAAGACATCCAGAATAGTATACGAGACGGATCACAGAGGAGAGGTGGAGCGGGGGAGATTCAGAAAGGGCACATCCCCGTCCAAGGGCCGATTTTACTTAGGGTTGAAGCTCAGATGCTAAATGTGGAGATTAGTAAAGAAACTCCACACAGAGTAAACAAAATGATCAAATACCAGTAAAGATCTTTCACTAGGTAATACAGGAACCGTTCTTGATATGATATTTTGTCGTAATACACTGACACACTCGAGACTGGGGAAGCTGTTGAGAGCTGCCAGAGAGGCGATGCACATGGTTATTTACCATGATGTTTCAGCTTGACAATGTCAACCATACCCGAGACACCTGGAGATTCCATTTTGCATCATAATGACCATGATAACTTTAAAGCAGGTGACCCGTGCTTTGGATGGGAGACAGAGATTCCATGTTGTATCACAATGGCCATGATTACTTTAAACCGTGTTTTGAGAGAGAGAGAGAGAGAGAGAGAGAGAGAGAGAGAGAGAGCGAGATGAAGCCTAAATATATAGAGTCAGAAGTGGAGTTTCATTCACTTCTGATAGAGTAAAGATAGGAAACTCCGAACCGTAGCCTATTTATATCAACATTTTAATATCGCGGCTCGAGGGTATAGTTCATCATTTTCCAACAGATGACTTTATAGGGTCATTACATCATCGCTTTGATTTGTTTGTATTAGTCCATCATCCCAAGTCCAGTTTCAATATCGAACCTCAACCCACGGTATAGAAAAAATGCATTGTGATTTCCTGTTAGACCATACATAGACGCATCCTTCTAGGGTGGATGACCAGTCTGAAACATGGGTAGGTAATGTGCTAGAGGCACTCATGGCGGATCAGGGAACTTGACAAAACCCCCAAACATTAGGGGGTAGGGTAACATATGACAATATATTTCTACTTCTACTGCATTTTATGTTACATGTACGGTATCATTATGAAGGTATGTGTATGGGTTATCAGCTGATGGAAGATTCATTTTGATTGGTCAAAGGCCGTCTGATTTATAGGTGAGTAAGTTCAATATTTTCAGCTGTGTATACTGGAAAAGATACCAATAAAAAAAAATAACAGCAGTAGATCCTCCACAGATCATGTGCAAGTTTTTGACGATATAATTTCGTCATCTGCCTTCGACTACTTCTTCCCAAGATTATTCAGAGATCGAACTAATTTTGCAAAAACATAAATTTTAGGGGACATGGTCATCATATCAGACGTTTACTGAAATCTATTGGTCATACATAGCAATTAAGATATCATTGTGAAGGTACATGTATGGGTTATGGTATACATGGCTCAATACTACGGACAGGTGTCGGTTATGTAGGTCAGTATGTCACCAACCGGTCTACAAAGCCCAATTAAAGATATGGGTTAATTTTGCTAATTAATGTGCAGATGAAGGGACATTTGTGGCTGATGTACTGTTCTGTGGAATTGTTTTCTCATGAGAAAAGTCATTATAACGTGCCAAGGATAATCCATCACTTTGGGTTTAAAATGAACTTTGGTGCTTTAGGATCAAATGATAACCAACTTTGGACTACCGGTAAGGCGGGGATTCCGGCAAGGATTGGGAGGCTTGCAGTATTGGAAAATGCGGGTTTTCGCAATGTTGAATCTCACAATACTAGCATTTCATGTGTCAGTAAATTGTTGTGCTGATTTGGCATCCTGCAAAAGTGATTCGGCACATGCGGTTAATTACACTGACCTACATTGCATTTCACATGAGGTATATCGCTTTATATCCTTTGTTTCAAGCAGTTAATTCCAATGGTCGAAAGTGGCCATGTTTATAGTCCACTGTACCAGTTAAAATCCATACTAACTATCAAATCGCTGCTGGGTTTACTGTCGTGCAGTTTGTTACCAATAGGTATGTTTCGACCTGATAATAAGAAATTTTGTCATTTGTGGTGTTTTGAATTTTGTACAAATATTTTGTAGGAAATAGTCAAAACCCCACCCGCGTATGTCAAAGACAAATCCGTATGGCAACAGTGAAACTTGTGAATGCCCCTCCTTGCAAGCCTTTCTAACGTATGTGATACAATTCATAAATAAATACATTGAAGACAAATTTCAGCACTTTAGCCAGATGCTACATCATATAAGCAGTCATTCGATAGGTTAACCTATCTGCAAAATGTCTTTGTTATATCCGTGATCGAAATTTCAGCGATTCTTGTCAATTTTGTACATGACTAATTATCTGAGGGTTGTTTATTGATATTTATTCGTTATGATGTATTGCTGTCCGGCCACCTACAGGTACGAGTCACACTGACTCCAAGAGTTAGATCATCTTCGACGGCTTCTCTGCTGGATCACCTGAACGTGAATGTAGTCAGAGTGGCATCCTGGACTGTCATCGTGACTTGCTGGGAATATCCAGTCACTGGTTCCTTCTAAGTTAGTCGATTTGACAATCATCTAATTGCTTTAGAGAAGATTTATTGGAAATGAAGGCATAATTAACTGGATCAACTTTATACATATGCACATTAGATCTGAAAACATGGTCTGCGATGAAGGCGTTCAGGATATATTGGCTCATTGGGTATCAAGTTGCTCTGGATGGGTTGCAAGAGGATTTCGGCCTAGGGTCTGTCTTGTGATGGTATTCCATATACGCGTGAGATCTGAAATACAAAGAAATTAAATTCACATGTTGATGGTGTGGTATCGGGTACTGAGTGTAGTGATCAACAGTTTCTATGGGTAGGCCATTATATAAATTAGGTGATGATAATAGGGATCGCGTCGAAAGTGTTCGTATGAAGTTTCAGTGATGTGCAGCCCATCTAGGTGAGGGAAGGGGGTGATGGAGTAGGATTAACGTCGTTTTCAACATTTTTTCAGTCGTATCACGAGGGTGCCTACATGTGCCAGAATACGAGAGTGTCCACAGTTCCTATTATCCTAGAGACTGATCATCCCAGCCGGTACAGTACCCGGAGATCAAATGTGGGCCAATACAGAGACGGCGGAACAGGGGTCGAATAATTTCAAAAGAAAAAAATATAGTAAACAGTAGGTCTATAGTTTGGGCGATTTCTCGGAGAGAATAACAAATGTGATAATCGTACCATCATAATGCACCGTAACGCAATGTTTTGCATCTGAAACCTAAATAATTCTCAAGAGGGATGTCTGAATAAGTCATGAAGTCCTTAAAAATGAATAATGAAGGCTCAGCATATGCCGTTTTACATGTTGTTTTGAAAACTGGGCAGACCCATGATGTAGTCCAAAACATGCGTCGGGATTAACTTCCTTACGTTCATCAAGAACCCTAAAAGTTTTTAAAAATAAAAATACATACTGTCAGCTATGAGACAACATTTTACATCTAGATTGAAAAAAAATCGAGAGGCATAAACCCCCAGACCCAATAAGGAGAAGAAAACGAGTTTCGCTGGAGCTATCTTTTTATACCTGTATACACAAATCACTCTAGAAAAGTTCGTCAAAGTCAAAATATTCCTTCAAAATGCACCAAAACACACCATTTTCTTAAATTTATATATAAAAGCAGGTAGTTCCTTCCGGGTATATAAAGGCTTCCTCCACCAACCAAACTGGCCGTCACAATATGAGTGAAATAACCTTAAGTTACCCCCCCCCCCCCCCTTCACAATAATGTGACCATCTACCCTAAATTTCATGTTTATTCAAAATTAGTTTGATTTGTGAAATTTTTTAGGAAGAAGTAGTTGAAGGAAGAAGACAAAATTATTTCGTCAAAACCTTGCACATGGTCCGTAGAGAATTTACAGCTGTTATTTGTTTATATTGGTGTCATTTCCAGTGTATACAGATGCTAATATTGAACACATACACTAATTTCCATTCTAAAATCAATGACCTACTGACCTATATAACAGACGAGCTTTGACCAATCAAAATAAATCTTCCATCAGCTGATAGCCCATAGGCATACCTTCATAATGAAACATTAGATGTAACATAAAAAGCAGTAGAAGTGGAAATATGTTGTCATATGTTACCACTACCGTCGTCCATAACAATTTCCGCCTCAGCAATCGAAAGACCTATTTCGTAAGACAATTAGCACCAGTTCCAAATGTGTATGAAAAAAACAATAAAAACATGGTTTCCTACAACAGAGAAACGGCCGAAAGTTTTCAATGTCAGCAAGACGTGATGTTCTTTACATAAAATCGTTTTTCAGAGTATATACCTGTCACGCTTTGACTGTGGCTGTTCATTTGAGTACCATGGAGATGTAAGCCACATGGTATTCAAAGGGTCCATAGCTGCGGGTTAAACGGAAGTAGACAAGTTAGGAAACGTAGCAGAAGAGGTCTTACACGCTAGGATCGTATTTTGCCGTAAGTCTACGGCATGTTATTTTGCTCATCCACTGATGTTGATATATTCGATCTTGGATACATGGTGCTAAAACGGCCCATATCGCTTTTTTCGGAGTAAACGGAATTGGATTCGCACATTCAATCTAAGAGAGGCAGCCTTCTTCTGTCCATACATCTAATGATATCGATACCTCGCCCAAGCATTGGATAACAAATGGTATTGAACGTGCACCTATGTCCAAGAAAGAAACATCGATATAAGATCGGGTTTCGACTGATCATCACAACGTAGTGGACATTTATCCGCAGCTGTAATTATTGTCCACATAGAGGTAAACCCCTCATCCCGCACATAAACTCCAAACCCTTCCCTTCAAATCGAGGTGCAGGTGATCAGAGGCCTATAAAATATTCCGCTGGTTTTGACCAATGAAATAACCGGATATCTTACAAACTATCTAGTTAACACGTTGCTGTTTTCCCATAGATATGAACTATAAAACTTCTGAACACGGAACATCTGCCTCCTAATTCTCAAAATGGCGTATTTATTAGCTTTCTTTGTGTTGGTTGTCGGTAAGTCCCTTTTTATTGTCGTGTATATACAACTCACATGTATATGCTTTCGAAGAATATCAATTTCGTTAAGATACTGACAACTGCCTACGAATCAGTGCTTCACGGTGGTGATAACGATTTTTCAATGACCTTTTAATATTCACACCGGTATAGTGTAATATGTTAGCAGGTAATTTGGAAGAATATATTCTTAAACACACAAAGACGTATAACAGTATTGCATATACGTGAATACCTATATACAAATACAAACACTTCCTCCCATACATACACAGGACATTGAGCCAAACAATTCTCCGATCGAGGCCTGAGCTTTTATCGTTTTTGGAATTGTTCAAGCATTTAATTCTTCATACTTAACATATCGTCCTAATTTATCTGTTTCTGTCATCGAATGATTCATTCTGTTAAACATTCATATTCGTATCTTCTTTTGTTTTATTCTTTTCCGAGTAAAGCTCACTGTAGTAGTTTCTTTGTTCACTTAATAATGTTTTTGTTTATATATTTTCATGTTGAGTTAGTTAAGGTGATATGAAGTGTGTGAAATTACGTTTTTTCCATTCCAAGAAATTGTATTGGCTGTTCGCCTTCATTAATCCAATGCGCCTTTGTCAGATTTGTTCGCGCTAATATGCCCTGTACCTTTCTTACCTCTTCAAGATCCTTCTTAAATCATTGTTAATTCGTCTCTCTTGGGAACGTTCTTGAAATCATTACCTACTTAAGCTTCTAATTGGGCCATTTATTCACCAAAATTTAAGAGTAACACATTCCAATGGCTGTGGCGCTGATATTTTAAAACATAAAATGATTAATGATTAGCCTGAATATACAATTTGGCGGGAATTTGGCCTTTAACCTTAAAATTAACAGGGTTAACAGGTAAGTTAAAAAGTTTCGTACCAATCCACAACTTGGGACTGGAGATATGACACGGACAAAGTTAACAGACGGGGCCGACGGACTGTAACTTGCTATCGCATCATACGCCACTTATCTTTTTAAGCATAGGCTACGATTTTCAATGATACAAATCTAATATTTCAGTACTATAAAACATAATGATACATAGATGCAGTAGTTAAAGCTGATGTCTTGTGGGTAGCCGACGACCACGAGTCAAAGGACCTTATTTTGACACCAATCCAGCGCCAATCCCAAAGTAAACACACGTGACCGGAGCTAGTTTCTTGCAAGACAGAAGAGGTCAGAACTTTTCAATGATAGTAGCAAAACATCTTCATCTTCCTATCATCAAATCTGTATGGTGGACATTCATTTCTTCATTCATGTTCCTATCATCAAATCTGTATGATGGATATTCCTTCCTTCCTTGCTTCCTTGCTTCATTCATTCAATTCAAATGAATTTCCATGTCTTTTTATAGGGAACCACTTCATTTGGATTATACAATACAGAAGTTTTATCCATCAAATACCTTAGACATGTATACAACTTCTAAATAAGATTGTTCGTGGATACACAGGGTCCAAGTGGGTTCCTTGTGAAGGTTAAGAAGAAGAGACATTGGTTGGCAGTTTAGGGTATTAGTCTAGCAAGGCACATATCTGGAATATCATGGTAAAAAAAATTCGTTTCTTTCAGCGGTGTGCGCACAGGAGATATTTCAACACTGTGACTATGTTGTGCATCTAGACTGTTCTTCCTTCTCTAAGAGTGTGCTTTGTGGAAGCGACGGGAAGAACTACAACAGCAAGTAAGCATATTAGGGCCTACCAACACCTTCAACCAACCTCTACCCACGGCATAATATACAACATAACAATATCTGATACCAGCCAGGAAATATCCTGTATTGAAACCAATGATTCTTCAATGAACCATATAGCCATACTATGTATGCATGAGAATATTAAGTTGGCAGCCGTACCGCCCCCATAGTGAGCAAAATATTCCCCACTGTTCCACTCTTACTTAGTTGTTGTATTCGAAAAACAATTATCTTCCTCAAAACAAAGGACGCGACGTTTCATAAAGCTGCAGATCGCAGTACCATAGTTTACGAAAGCAACGATGGGCCGTATTTAACGTGAAAGGGGGAGGGGGCTTCAGAGCAGTTCCGGTATTTGGAGTTTGACTCCTTCGTTCGCATTTTCTCCAAGAATACATGAAAACAAACTTAGATTTATGGTTACTGTATAAGGTGGGTACTGGCCATCATATACTTGTACAGTACCTATACAACATGATTTATTCATCGCGCTGTTTTTCAGGTGTGACCTCGCCAAAGTTCACTGTCAACATAGGCGCGTCCACGAGCTGCACGCGGGAGAATGCAGGGATGACCACACCGTCGATCCCACGCATGGAAACAGCACGGACCATATTCTGATTCAAGGCGTCTTCTGCCAAGCTGTCGAACATGTGGACTGTTCCCATCATCATAAGCAGTCCATCTGTGCTTCAAACCACCACACATACGACAGCATGTGAGTGCATAGAATACACAATACATTCAACCTACTGCAACAAATTTATCAGAACTCATGGAAATTCATTATACACGTATAGCCAAAATGGAATGAAACACCCCAAACTTTTGAACATACAGAGAGATTGGAATCTTGGAAATCAGAGTTGGACTATTTTTATGTACCTGTTTCGTCAAATATCATCTGAATCACAGTTCAAAATCTCGCCAAGACTGTTTAATATTACGAGTGCTCATTCACCCCCATGGCTCATTCACCCCCATGGGTTAGTTTATAGAGATAGGGAGAGCGCGTGCCCTTTCTATACTACTCATCGCGCATGCGCAGTCGACCAATTGTACTGTAGGGTGCAAGCCTGGCCCATGGAATCTCAGGTAGCGAAAACACCAGGTCTCTCGCCCCACCCTATCCCGCGCCACACCTATAGGGATAGGGAGATCGCGTGCCCTTTCTATACTACTCATCGTGCACTACTCATCGCGCATGCGCACTCGACTCATTGTACTGTAGGGTGTAAGCCTGGCCCATGGAATCTCAGGTAGTGAAAATCCCAGGTCTCTCGCCCCACCCTATCCCGCGCCACACCTATGCGACCCGCTGTGCAGTGAGTAAAGCGTAGTAGGAGTCGTCGGAGTCGGACACGCCACTGATTATACTAGGTAGATAAACAGCCAACACGGTTAATTGTAGAGCTAAAGTGCGTGTCAGAATTGATTTTCTGCAATAACCCGAAAGGATTTCCCTCACAGCGCAAACAGTTCGCCAAGTATCTAAACAAGAGGTGTTTCCATTTTGTGTTTATTATAGAATTTCATGAAATTTCATCCAGATTCAAAGAAAATCGCCATGTATTTGACCTGCAATGACGCCAGGCACGCAATGCTATTTCATACGGGCTTGCCATTGTGAGGTCGTGAAATTAACTTGCAAATTTCCCGTGTCTTTTTATCGGTTCCCTGTTCCTACGAAGTTTTTTATCGGTTCCCTGTTCCTACGAAGTAGGCTCTCATTTGCAAATTGTCCGGTAATGAGCGAGTCGGTCAGTCAGTCAGTTTCCATTTTGTGTTTATTATAGAATTTCATGAAATTTCATCCAGATTCAAAGAAAATCGCCATGTATTTGACCTGCAATGACGCCAGGCACGCAATGCTATTTCATACGGGCTTGCCATTGTGAGGTCGTGAAATTAACTTGCAAATTGCCCGTGTCTTTTTATCGGTTCCCTGTTCCTACGAAGTTTTTTATCGGTTCCCTGTTCCTACGAAGTAGGCTCTCATTTGCAAATTGTCCGGTAATGAGCGAGTCAGTCAGTCAGTCAGTTAATCCATCCGAATCCTTTCGTCGGCAAAATAAGGAGAACCGTTGACATTAGAACCTTGATTTTCGGCATGAACCATGCATTAATGGACTGTTACCAGCAAGGTCTGAGCTGACCTTCTTTTGATAAAAATTTGACCTACTTAGGTGACCTATAACATTACGCTTGGACTCCCAAGTCATCTTCATCACTCTATTTCGTAGGTCATGTGACGTTAGTCACACTACTCATGTGCAGAATGGATTTTCTTGACATTCTGGACACGTATGTGGAAGATGCGCAAACTGAGAAATCCACTTCACTGCAAACAATATATAACACTGTGCTGGCACAATATGTTATTATTTATTATGTTAGCTGTTCTGTCAAAGGTTTTGTTCCTTAATGTCGTGATGGTGTCGACGAATGCAAGAGCATGTTTTGGTTCCATTATACCTGAACATCCGTTGAATTAATCATATCTGTATATTTGCAGGTGTTCCTATGAGAAGGCCCGATGTCTCCATTTAAGTCTTCATATTCTTCACATGCATGCGTGCTAGGCAAAAGATTTCAGCACTGATGTTTGTGTCTTGCTTCTCAGTATGTAATAAAAACAAATCTATAAATTCTCCATTTGAGTTGTTACATTGAAACATCGACCAGCTCAGACAGCATACACCATATATTATACACATTATTTATTAGATTCTGACATGATGCCCAACTGAGGGCTACAGAAACGATTTAGTTTTTTTTATTGATAATCATGCTATTGCTGTTAGGTAGAACATTTGAACTATATCTTCACTCAATAGCATAAATGATCATTTTACTGTTCCATTGCCATATGGCCTACTCTCACAATGCTCCCATGTCCACACCTACAGGAAAAACATGACGGTCAAGGGGCTTATCAGTTAGTTTGATATAGTACAGACCTTTCATAGAGATAGACATTCAATTCTGACCTTGAACACTTGTAGTAGAACGAGAATGTTAGTTGGCCATTGTGTGATGTCCATGACGAGTTTGTCAGTCAAATCTTTACCGTTCTTCACTATTAACTAGAGCCTATAGGCTTTGAGATGTATATATTTCTAGGCAAACTAACCTGATAATATAGATTTTAGGTAGAAGAAAGTAGGCTACAAACTATTCTTGACACTTTGCAAATTTACCTATGTACAGGTGCATTTATGACATGATGATCAATGGCAAAATTATATAAAATTTCCATTCCGAGTATAACTTGATTTTCTCGAATCATAAAAAAACTGACAATGTTTGAAAAATCCATTAACTCCTTAATCCATGAAGTGTTTTGCCATCAATGACGCGACAAGAGGCCATGCTTTGAACTATAAACCGTTCAAATTGAGCAAAAATACTGCCATTCATATATTTCTGAAAAGTTCGAACAGCTGACATTCCATGGTTTGTTCAGATTATATTGTTTTCTTTACAAAAGCCGATATAGCTATATAATCCTTGTTCTTGTACAAAATAATAAATTATCTTGGCATAGCTCAGATGGAAAGAAAGATCATCTCTACGGATTAGAGGGGCCGTGGGTTCGATTCTCGCTAACAGCTAAATTATTCTTCTCTCGAAAATTATTTAGGAGTTAATCAAAAACCCGAGCGGCGTAGCCGCGAGGTTTTTTGATGAGGTCTAAAACTAAACATCGAAAAATTATTACATCGAACATCGAAAATAATATTCACTAAGAAGGTCATTAACTCCATTCTAACATGCACAGTGATAAATATTTCCTCATTTCTTAAGCGGAATGGCAAATTTTCTGCAAACTTATTCCGTTTTGATCCGAGAATATTGTGACTGGTTTGCAGGCCATGCTCGCGTGTGCTGTCCGTTCACGAGCTGCAGCTGTGTGAACTCCGTCCACTGCGCAGTGAATGACCCAATCGTCGCTCAGCTTTGTAGCACTGCGTCACAAGAATGAGACGTCACCAGTTCGGCACGTGAATGAAACAGATCACAACAAACAAATGAAGATTATCGTGTGATAATCTCCGTTTGTTTTGAGGTCTGGACCAATCAGCGCACGGCTATAAGATGGAGCATGTTAGAATTACATATATATCATTTGCTTCGTACTATACTATACTCCAAAGCAAATAATAAACATTTATAAACAATGTTACTATTTATAACCAAATCAAACCTGCTTTGCTTATGCCTAATCTCCATTAGGAAGAACAATACAAACTGTTAAACACGGAAGTTAAAACCAAAAGTTGTCTCCCCCTGGGGAGTTGTCTGCCCCTAGGGGAGCTCTCTCATCCCAGCGAGGTTACTATATAAGCTCTGCCCACGCCATTCATATCCTCTTTCTCATTGTAATAATCCGAGACCTGTAGTGTGCAAGGCCGTGGAGTGAGGGGAAGGAAGGGAGGGACAATCAAAGCAAAGCAGGTTTGATTTGGTTATAAATAGTAACATTGTTTATAAATGTTTATTATTTATGACCCAAAT
This sequence comes from Hanleya hanleyi, assembly GCA_036873755.1. Classification (NCBI taxonomy): domain Eukaryota; kingdom Metazoa; phylum Mollusca; class Polyplacophora; order Lepidopleurida; family Hanleyidae; genus Hanleya; species Hanleya hanleyi. Next base: position 5,158 of record JAVTVY010013270.1, on the reverse strand, counting down.
CGTAAACCTGCTTTGCTTATGCCTCACTACCAACATATGGAGGTGGGCACCTCGGCCTTGTTGTAGCTCCAATAGCAGGCTGAGTAACCGCTGAGATGACACAGCCATGGGCATAGACATGACACATTAATACTCAACAAGAGGAACCCTGGTCGGTGACGCAGTGGGTAATCATGGAGTCGATATAGTAGTTACTTATCTTGAGTGTCTCCATCCATGTAGCTGTGATCGTGGATGTGGTACACAATTTTACCAATGCGAAGGAACTCTGGCCTGGTGGCGCTGTGAGTATTCGAATGGTAAGCAATGTATGAACAGGGAAGAGGCGATCTACCTGCTACCGCAGCATTACACGGTGTCCATCTTACACCACCCTCAGTCCACAAGCCGTCGTATGTCAACTCTCTGTACTTTAGTCCTTGAAGCTTGATCAGGTCTTGTAAGATGAGTTGCGAGTTGACAGCGGTTGCCCTGAGTCTACTCTCCGTCTTACGTCAACTTCCTGCACTTTAATCCCTGTTGCTGACACTGGTAACCTGAAACAAACATAGTACTCACAAAAGTGTCAGTTCTTTGTACGTTGAACTTGTGAGTTGACCGCAGGTGACTCAGCTGAGATGATCTAGAAGAAGGTGATAGCTTCAACCTGAAATGACACAAGCAAATCTGCAGTAAAGGCAAAGATTAAAACTCACCATTGTGTCAAGCCTAGATTGATGACTTGTGAGGTGGCGGCTGGCAATCTGACCCATTACTTCTTTCTTAGGTGATCATGTAGTATGTGGACATATGATATGACTGAGAGATGAGATGAGATGATACAGCAAGCTGGCTGACTTGCTGCGCTGATGATAAATGCCCCCCCCTCTTTTTTGAAAGTTACTTGACCACGTGCTGGGCAGCCACCAGCGGCTCAAGCGTGGTTATTCTATCTGATTGCACCGACATATCCCTCAGATAGAAATTAGTGACGGTAGAATTTGCCGTCCATGCACAGGACTGGACAATGTCATGAAGGGACAAGTTCTTCCATAAAGGCCATGACGTAGCGATGGCACGAATTTCATGAGAAGAAGCAGTAGACAACAGTGGGGGAGCGTCAATGGCAAGTTGATATGACCACTTAATGGTCTTCTTCAACCAAGAAGCAATGGTATTCTTGGTAATGTCACGCACAGCAGACGGTCGAAGAGACAGGAATAATAAGACGACGAGAGCCCCGACCGGGATCGGTATGAGTGAGATAGTGGCGTATAGCTCGAACAGGGCATAACAGAAGGTCGTCTTCAAGATCATGAACAAAGTCTGATAACGCAGGGATGGAGTACAAACGTTGAGCACACGGACCTAAGCGAACAGACTCATTTTTGGCGATGAACTCAGGAACGGGTCGAAAGGAAATGCGAGACCAATCCGCCGTCCAGGTCATAGAAGATCTCTCAAGAGCATGAAGTTCAGACGCCAAAGCAAAGGCCGCCAGAAAAACAGCCTTGTAGGAAACAGCTTTGAGAGAAGCGGACTGTAAGGGTTCAAAGGGCGGACGATTCAGAGCACACAGAACCACACCGATATCCCATTTCGGTAACAGCTGGCGAGTACGGCGAGACTGTAACGCGAAGGTCCGAATGAGCGCAGAGATATTGTCGTTTAGGCTAATGTCGCTGCCGGAGGTAAGACGTAACACCCTAGCCAAAGCAGATCGATACCCTTCAATGGTGCTGATTTGAAATTTCTTATCACGGTGAAGGTGAAGGAGGAAGTCAGCTACGAGGGAAATAGAGGCAGTCGGGATCGGCATCACGTTCTCGGCACCAGGAGACGAAATAGGCCCATTTCGCCTGATAGAGCTGCGATGTGGAAGATCGATTGGCTGAAACCATCGTCCGTGCAACCTCTGCTGAAAATCCTTGGACTGAGAGTGCATTCTGGATAGTCTGCAGACGTGTAGGTTGAGCCACCGTGGGTTGTGATGAAGAATCCCGTGCGGTTGACGTAACAGGCTGGGCCAAACTGGAAGACAACGCGGCGGGGCAGTGAGAAGTGGAACCAGAACCGGAAACCACTGACGACGAGGCCACCACGGAACCACGAGCAGAATGACGCAGTCGTGTTGAGAAATCTTTTGAAGAACTTCCTGAATCAGGGCCATAGGTGGGTAGGCATAAGCCAGGAAGTTGTCCCAGTTGATTGAAAGAGCGTCGATGGCGAAGGCTTGAGGGTCCAGAATCGGACTGACGAAGAGGGCCAGCTGCGCATTGTTCCTCGTCGCAAACAGGTCGATCAAGGGAGACTCCCAGACGCTGCAGATCTGACGAAAAACCTCCGGATGAAGTTGCCATTCGGTCTGAAGAACGGTGTCGGGACGAGACAGGCGGTCCGCTAAGACATTGAGCCGACCCGGAACATGGCGAGCATTGAGATGACAGTGATGAATGAGAGCCCAGTCGTAAAGATCCCACACCAGACGAAACGTTGAGAGCGGTCGGGTGGTACCCATCTTGTTGATGTGGGCAATGACCGTAGAGTTGTCCGTCGCGATGAGAAGGGACGAATTCATGAGACGCCGACTCCAATGTTGAACTGCTAGGATGACTGCCTTCATCTCCAGAAGGTTGATGTGAAGTCTGGCATCCAAAGTCGACCATCTGCCGGACACCTCCAGGCCGTCCAGATGGGCTCCCCAGCCGGTCTCGGAAGCATCGGTGTAAAGATGGTGAACTGGGGCCGGAAATCGGAATGAAACTCCCCGCATGACGTTGTGGCGGGACTGCCACCAAATCAGATGTGGATGTAGAGACGTCAATACCGGAACCGCAGGATTGAGGGAAGACGTCTGTAGATAAGGAGACAGATGGTACTGCAGCGGCCGAACCTGGAGACGACCGTAATGAGTAAGGTCCTGCGTGGAAGTAAGTAAACCCAGCAGACTTTGCCACTGCTGACGTGTCTGAGACGTTCATGACAAAAACTTTAGTATCAACAGCTGAATTTTGGTCCAACAGTCCTCTGGAGGGCGTACCAGTTGTAGACGAGTATCGAACACCGCCCCGATGTAACAGCGAATTTGCGCCGGAACCAACTCCGACTTCAGAGGATGAGGAATGAAGCCGAGATGACGTAGAACGAGCAGAGTGAAACGGACCTGCGCGTTGAGAAGGGACTTGTCTGCAGCCCACAAGAGGATGTCATCGATATATACCTCGATGAGAATGCCCCGAAGATGTAGAAACGCCATGACTGGTGAAGTGATACGGGTGAATAGCTAGGGGGCGATGTTGACTCCGAACGGAAGGACTTGCCACTCGAACCGACGATCGTTGATAGTGAAACGCAGGAAACGCCGATGACGAGGATGAATAGGAATATGGAGATAAGCATCCTGAAGATCGACTGAGGCCAACCAATCCCGGTGATGCACGCGGGCCCGAATCGATGATACTGACGCCATCTTGAAATGAGGAGGGGTGATTAGATGACGCTTGTTTAATGTCTTGAGGTCGATTACCATCCTCATCTGGTCCGAATCTTTCTTCGGAACCAGGAAAACATGGCTGTAGAATCCTACGCTGTCTTCGGTTTGTGGTAACTCTCTGACGGCTCCCTTGTCGATGAGTGTGGTGACCGAGGACAGAAGTGTCTGCATGTGACCTGCGGGAACTGGCAGTCGGGAGGGACGAGGCCAAGCGATGAGTTTGGGCAGGGACTGAAAATTGAATAGGAAGCCAAACTTCAAGATCTTTATAATCCAGTCGTCGTCCGTTATAAGCCGCCAATTCTCGCAGAAATACTGTACACGGCCGCCCACGACCTGATGACTGAAAGGACGGAAGGCGGGTAGTTGAAAATCTTCGGCCTGATTGGAAACGGAAATCGGATAGTCATTTGTTGGAGTATCCACCACGTCTGGAAGACCTCCCACGGGCGGAACGGCGACCACGGCCTTGTGGAGGTTTGTCGAAGCCACAAAAACTACCCCGAGGAACCACATCATGTTGGGTGGGATTGGAGGTACGACCCCGTTTAGGTCTCCGATCCACGGAAAAGGCAGGACGTCGAGTCACAGCAGAAATCAAACGAGACGTCCGTTCCTCACGAACAGCAGGCATGACGGACTCGATAGCATTGTTGAAAACCAACTTAGAGGATAATGGCTGACTTGGCAATTGATCCTTAACAAAGTATGGAACGTCAGGCTTGACCACCTTAAGTAACGCATTACGCTGAGCTTGAAGAAGCGAAACATAAGAAAAAGAACCGGCCTCAATGACATGACAGTTAGCTTTAATGAGAGTGTCAACGAAAGCACGCAAATAGGCCAGGCGACGAGGGGACAAAGAAGCCGACCCATCGTCCAGGCGTAACGCAGGATCCAAGGCAATCCGAGAAGTAGCCAACAGAAACCAATCCGCGACAGATGTAACATGTTGCATAACTAGCAACATCTCCAGAACACTATCCACCACTTTGGGAGGAACCGCAAGAGGAGCTGATTTAACTGCCTTCGAAATCTGACTCAAATCCCGATCACATTTGGGCGGTTTATCGGGCAAGACGTTATCATGAATCTCATATTTAAATGGAAAATGGGGCTTCTTAAACTTGTTGTAGTCCTCCAATTGACGATCAAAATCCTCTAAATTAGACTCCCAAGCTGGTGACGGAGCGCATGAGATAGGTGTTTTAAGCGACGTAGACGCGAACGCGGCAGAAGCCGCCGTCGGACATCTAATTCGAGAAGAAGAGACAACATTCGAAGAAACAGGCATATCCGGAACAAGCGCCAACAGCGCCTTCATTTTATCCGGAAAAGGCATCATAGACGAATCCTCCGAACTCTCAGCTGAAGAAGAGGAATCATGATCATCAGACGAAATCGTCGAAACCGGTGTGGGTGAACGAGTGATGTGACGTCGACGAGAGGTTGATAAACCGTGATCAACCGATTGATCAAGAAATGGAGTCTGCGACTGACGAACTTGGCGACCTTGATGGGAAGGTGAGACAGAACGACGTGGCAAACGGCGTGGAGGCGTACGGGAACGTCGAACAGGAGTACGAGAACGACGTACCGGAGAACGGGAAGGCCGTAAAATAGTACTAGGACGAACCGGTGTACGAGATCTAAGAACAGGAGAACGAGACCGCCGAACAGGTGAAT
>JAVTVY010013269.1:0-52876 GCA_036873755.1 Hanleya hanleyi | reverse complement strand
AAAAATTAGAACTGTAGATGGAAAACTGTCTATGATCAATGATTTCCTGATTTAGGGGCAAGTGACCTTTGACCTCGACCTCAATTTTGGTATGTGACACATCGTCTCCACCTAGCGTATCCACAAAAAATTGCAACTGTGGATGGAAAACATTCACAGATATAGACCGGACATGAACACTTCAGTGATTTCCTGTTTTTCAGGCCAGTGACCTTTGACCTCTGACCTCGACCTTCATTTTGGCATGCGACACATCATCGCCCCGTAGGGTATCCACTCACCAACAATTGGAACTTTGGATAGAAAACTGTCCCAGATATAGACCGGACACGAGGAACGGACAGACGGACGGAAACCGCCATCACATAATACGTCCAACTTTTGGTGGGCATATAAAAATGGATCATTTGACAAAAAAAAATAGCTTTCTCCAGCAGCTAGAAGCTGATTGGGGATCCTGAATTCAGTGAACAAGCAAGCCAAAGCAATGGTACTACTGTTTGACGGTGAAAATTACTAATGCAGTAAACAGATCCCTGGGTTGACTTGCACTGTACAGAGCCTCAATTAGACGGTAGAGCACTGCTGATAAAGGGTCCTCCTATCGTATGCCCCAAAAGGGCCTCAACTCGTTCTAATAGACATACAACTAAAAATGTAGTGTATACATGTGGTAGCACCTAAAAGGTGCAACAACCACTAAGCCAGACAGTTCCAGTCTGTATATTGGTACTCAATGAATGGAAAATGCAGATTTGGTTGAATGAAGATGAGCAGATATTTTTTTTGGTCATTTAGAAAGTGATCGTATAAAATTATTTTCGTTATTTTGGGATTATACTCTCTTAATATAGCACAGATACTAGTGCTGAACATTTAGCTGGCCCCATGCATGATCGAACCAGCAACCACCAAAACAAGCTGAGTAGCTAGCAGGTCCCCCGCCAAAAAGTTGGACTGGAAATGGGCTTCCCACACACACGGGATATAATAACCATATATATTTTGTGTGATGGTAAATTGTTGCTAGGAGTGTGGTGTTGTTGATGTGAAGGAGATATAATTGTGAAAGACAATGTTGCAAATTGTCTATGGAAGAAAGTGGACAGGGTGATCGAGAAAGATCATCCGGTGGCATAGTTGTGCCGAAAAATGAGTGACTTTCTTCTGAGATCCCAGCCATCCGCTAAGTTTGAAGTTAATCGGTTGAATTGTTCTTGAGAGATTGCGTTCACAAGATGGTTGGGATGGAAGGACGGTATGAGGGAAGGAAGGACGGATGGGTAGCTAGTGATGTAAAGTCACCCTCCATATTTGAAGTTGATCGGCTGAATTGTTCTCGAGATATCGCGTTCACAACATAGTTGGGATGGATGGAATCTAAGATGGCTGATAGTGGCCATCTTGGATAACGCAGTTTGGTGAAAAACAATTCCAGCCATCTTCTCACTGATGTCAAGTCACCCCCTAAGTTTGAAGTCAATCGGTTGAACTGTTCTCGAGATATCGCGTTCACAACATTTTTGGGATGGTTGGAATCTAAGATGGCCGACGGCGGCCATCTTGGATAACGCAGTTTGGTGAAAAACAATCCCAGCCATCTTCTCACTGATGTCAAGTCACCCCCCAAGTTTGAAGTCAATCGGTTGAACTGTTCTCGAGATATCGCGTTCACAACATTGGATAACGCAGTTTGGTGAAAATCACTTCCAGTCTTCTTATTGATGTGAAGTCACTTCCCAGATTTGCAGTCGATCGGTTGAATTGTTCTCGATATATCATGTTCATAACATTTTGGAGATGGATGGAATCTAAGATGGCTGATGGCGGCCATCTTGGTTAACGCAGTTTGATGAAAATCAATTCCAGTCATCTTCTTATTGATGTGAAGTCACTCCCCAGATTTGAAGTCGATCGGTTGAATTGTTCTCGAGATATCGTGTTCATAACATTTTGGAGATGGATGGAATCTAAGATGGCTGACGGCGGCCATCTTGGTTAACGCAGTTTGGTGAAAATCAATTCCAGTCATCTTCTTATTGATGTGCAGTCACCACCCAAATTTGAAGTCGATCGGTTGAATTGTTCTCGAGATATTGTGTTCGCAACATTTTGGAGATGGATGGAATCTAAGATTCCAAGTTTGAAGTAGATCGGTTGAATTGTTCTCGAGATATCGTGTTCATAACATTTTGGAGATGGATGGAATCTAAGATGGCTGACGGCGACCATCTTGGTTAACGCAGTTTGGTGAAAAACAATCCCAGCGATCTTCTCACTGATATCAAGTCACCCCTCAAGTTTGAAGTCAATCGGTTGAACTGTTCTCGATATATCGCATTCAAAACATTTTTGGGATGGTTGGAATCTAAGATGGCCGACGGCGGCCCCCTTGGATAACGCAGTTTGGTGAAAAACAATTCCAGCCATCTTCTCACTGATGTCAAGTCACCCCCCAAGTTTGGAGTCAATCGGTTGAACTGTTCTCGAGATATCGCGTTCACAACATTTTTAGGAAGGTTGGAATCTAAGAGCGGCCATCTTCGATAACGCAATTTGGTGAAAAACAATCCCAGCCATCTTCTCACCGATGTCAAGTCACCCCTCAAGTTTGAAGTTGATGAGTTAATTGTTCTCGAGATATCGCGTTCACAACATGGTTGGGACGGACGGAAGGACACTAGGACGGACTGGTAGCATTTTCAAGGCGAAGGACAATAAGGTACCTGATCACCAGCACTGCATGTCGGCGATCTTAACCACTCGACCAACCACTAGCATACATCCACATGTAGTACATATTCTATAGCATATATTTCAGGCGAGCTCAGATTAATAGCCTTGCTACATGTACCATATCTACATTCACTTTCTTTTAATACCACAGTTGTACAATGTAATTAAGCTTGAGCACAAATTATATTGGGCAATTGGCTTCATAGGCTAGATAGATTAGTCAGAATTATCTCTTTGATACTTTGGTAATTTATCAGGTGTCATGAAACGATTGAGCGAATATAATTCCTTACATGCTATCTATATCCATGCATGGTGATATAGAATGCAGGGAGGATATAGTCAGAGCTTCTGATTAGCACTGTGATTGAGTATGGGGTGATCACTAACTGTGTAGCAGAAATTATGTGCAGGAAGGACATGTGTGATAGAGATGGAATATAAAGTATTGACTAAGGCAGGCAATCTATTGCTTTATTCAATAATTCCAATTTATGTCCTATAATGCATTATATTCATTCAAAAATCAGACAAAATATTGCATTTTGCTTTGTTCCATTCAAAAATATTAAATATATAATTTAGATTAGGTTGAATACAGAATCATCAACCATTCGGTTTATTCGGTTTAAGCATATAAATTGAATTATTTTAGGCCATATATTCTCAAAATTATTGAATATTTTTGTGACCAATTATTGAATGGTTTTTCACATCATTCAATATATTAGAATGTGCTCAGATTCGACCAGCCAATCAAAGCAGACGAGAAACAAACTGCTAACAACAGGGACATTCTCAAACTCAATATATAAACGCTGACACAGTGGCCATGCAGGTTAAAAGCTTGACCTATTTCTTGTTTTACCCAAATACTTCATACATCCTGGGTTTATAGAGGAATACATAGAGAATGTGGACCTTGCATAGCTTGAGTTTATATATAAATGCATATCATTTGGACCATGGGGCCTACTACAGCTGACTAGGCTCCATGTCTAGACGATTTTGGAAAATTCTGCACTTGACGGCCAAATTAGTTGGGTAACCCAGTTTTGTACCCCCTCCCATTAAGTTAACGGTACAATGTACATTTAGGCTTCATGAATGCTAAATATTGCATGTACATCTTCGGCAATAATAGGGGAATTTGTAAATAACAATTAAGGTACATGTAATTTACTACAGGCATATTCTGTACATGTGCTATTACATCCTGAAGTTTAATAACATGTATAAAATTATCCCTGATATCCTATAAAATGAATCAAAGTCAAGCAGGGATGCATGCTTGAGGTCCTTTTGTTTAAGGTCTCTCTATGAAGTCACAACTTGGAATGAACTTCAGCGCATACTATGTTTGTCGATGACAAAGACAGGTTTAGATTTCTCCCATCCATGCAAATTAAACGACTTGAGGGACCACAACATATAATTACATGTAGCTCTAATAAGATTAACTTTATTTACATTAATGGTATCAAACAGAACCCTTACAGCTTCTAGCACAATCCATCCCCATGTTATGAGGAAATGATAATGGTTCAGACGGTTATCTGTATGGCACACAAATAAATCTACCAGGACTTCCTCTAAGGCTGTTACCTGTATGTATGCACACATATATACAAGCTGAATAGTATGAGCGTACCAGGCGACCATCTTGGATTTTCCCTTTGTTATCGAGATTTTTCAGGAACTATAGCATGGATCTTTCTCGAATTTGGTACACAGATTCCCCTTGGGATCTAGTTGTGCAAGATACCTTTTCTCGTCCGATTAGAAAATCCAATATGGCCACCAGACGGCCATCTAGGATTTTCCCATGAAAGTTTGGTATTGTGATTTCTCAGGAACTACAGCATGGATCTTTCTCAAAGTTGGTACACAGGTTCCCCTTGTGGTCTAGTTGTGCAAGATACCTTTTCTGGTCCGATTCGAAATTCCAATATGGGCACCAGGCAGCCATTTTGGATTTCCCCATGAAATTTGTTATTGCGATTTCTCAGGAACTACTGCATGGATCTTTCTTAAATTTTGCACACAGGTTCCCCTTTGGGTCTGGAAGAGCAAGATATAGTCGGATTCGAAAATTAAATATGGCCAGCAGGCGGCCATCTTGGATTCGCCCATGAAACTTTATCGTGATTTCTGAGGAAGTACTGCATGGATCTTTCTCAAATTTGGTACACAGGTTTCCCTTGGGATCTAGTTGTGCAAGATACCTTTTTCTGGTCCGATTCGAAATTCCAATATGGGCACCAGGCAGCCATCCTGGATTTCCCCATGAAATTTGTTATCGTGATTTCTCAGGAAGTACTGCATGGATCTTTCTCAAATTCGGTACACAGGTTCCCCTTGGGGTCTAGTTGTGCAAAATATGGTTTTCGGTCCGATTCAAAAATACATGGCGGCCATCTTGAATTTCTCCTTGAAACATTGTTATCGAGAATTCCCAGGAACTACTTTATGGACCGTTCTGAAATTTGGTACACAGGTCCCACATGGGGCCTAGTTGTGCAAGATACCTCTTTTGGTCCGATTCGAATATCCAAGTTACGCTTCAAATTAATACGGTTTTCCCGAGTTGTGACGTTGCATCACAAGTGTCGGCGGATCAAACGGTGGGGCATATTCTATATATTGAGTATAGAGAATATCCATACCTTCACCTTCTATATCAAGGAGTTAAAATGATTCCGAATTAAAATTTATTTCTTCAAATTTTAAATCAGTTTACTTTAGTCCGTGCCGTTGCAAGTGAACAGCCCCCACCGTTTCGTCTGCCCACGGGGCGGCTACACAAAGGAACGTCACTCTTGTGAGGCAACGTCACAACTCGACAACTGTAGACTACTGCGTGTTTTGATGCAATGGAGATAATCAGGATTCAGAAACTTTCAAAGTTTCAACATTATTGCAAGGACCGGATCTCTTCAGTATTAATTTGTGTATCGTCTTACTATTTCCGAGCATGGTATCTTGAAAGAGATATCTCAAAACAGTAAACAGAACAGAATTAGCATTCGTTCCTAATTATAAAATCTTAGGTATGTTTCATAGCTCATGCCAAAGTGTCGAAGAGATTTGTCTTCGCTTCCAGTACCCCAACAAAATACTACAAACCGAAGACAAAGTATCCTCCGCACATTCACTTTCAGACTAACTTTGCTCATTTCACTTCTACTATAACAATCGACATCAAGTACAGTTTCTAGAAGTCTTGAAACTCCTGAAATTTACAAAGATAATATCTTTGTGTATTCCAGTGTCTCTTTTTCGATCTTTCTCGCTCAAATTCAAAATTCTTCAAACAAAATTACAAATCAATCATTTAACAATGGACAAAAAGATCCTCTTGTCATTAACTTAAAATTGTCGGACAATGGTGGGCGCAAGATCCTTCAGAGTCTCTCGTTTTATTGTTGGTTTACAAAATTTCCATGGTGAAACTTCTCACAAGAATACTTTGGGCATTTACAGTATTGCATATAGTAAATGCTCCATTATTCAATCAAATATTCTATTAAATATGATTACCAACAACTTTCTGCTACTATCTTTTCAAATAAAAATATTGATCACGTTGTTGCCGATCTTCAAACACCCGTCAACATAATCCCGGCTTAACAGCATGCAGTAAAGCTTGGGTGGATTAAATATTCCAACAATGTTATGTCTTATTGTCATTTGAAATACCATTTTAATTGAACCCAACTGTTTAACTATTTCATAATTATCCCAAGTTTACTTTTTTACTGATTAGGGAACAATAGATCTAGGCCACCATCATGGCGGTTGTCCGACCACTGCGTTTTCAGGGACGCTCTTCTTAATTCGGAATTCATAACTCCCTCATTTTTACTCCCAAATTGCACTTCTGGTGATTCAACTAATGGAGCATTTACCGTTCTGAATCATGAAAGACTGTTCATTGTGGGATGTCTAAATGTGACAGGATTGTGGTCACCCTAAAACAGTGATAAACTGCATAAATCACAGCAAGCTAAAACAAACATGTATATGTTAGCTAGGTTACCTTGATGTAAAGTATATTAATGCAAAACTGGTGAATATTTTATTTAAAAAATGATTAAATGATTCGATATACACAGAATCTCAGTTTTGACACAATATACATGTACCTTTAAACAGACTTGATACATGCACATGATACATGAGCTCTCCTCATTTGTTTGGGACAATTTCCAAGATATCAAGTTATGGATCAAGATGTACATGTACATCACAATTCCCATTGTTTAATAATGATGGATAATTATCAAAACTGCCTATTTTCCTGAAAATCACGAGAAACAGGACGTTCTTGGTGGTCCTTAAATTGTAACTTTGAAGAAAATTTCGTCAAAAGTGAGTGCTTGTCAACCAAAAATGGGTGAAGCTCAAAAATGTTTTAACCCTACCTGGCCTGTGGGGGGGGAGGCGGAAAGTGCCCCCCTAGTGAACTTTTCTCTGCTGCTCCGAAACGACAAAACCGAGGAGGCTGAAACTTGGTGACTTTTAAGCTTATCTCATTGGGGTCATTTTTAGCCTATTTTCATACACCCCGGGTAGAGGATCATGGGAAAATTCAAAATGGCGGCCATGTGGTATCCGCGAAAGTCGTGTTTTTCAATCTTTTCGCTCCATTTTCCCACATTTTCCTTGCCTAAAAGGCCTTCAAAGTATTTTATTCATGCAAAGCTAATTATTCTATATTTTATGAAAAATGAAAATTTCGAAAAATCGACCTCAAAAGGGTCGAAAAATGGCTTCCGAGAAGATGACGTCACTGTGACGTCATCAAGGCGGCCATCTTGGATTTTTATATTTCCCGGCAGAGCTCTATCCTTAGTGGTGGAGAAAATATATAGGGGGGGGCACTTTCCAGGCTGCGATACACCCCAAATCGCTCAAGCCAGATAGGGTTAAAGCTTTTTTTTACATGTAGATATATGCATATTCACCAGATTTGCATTATCATTATGAAGACAACCTGGAGGATATGTGTACAAAGCTTAAGTTTTCAGCTTGCTGTGATTTGTTATTGATACTTCTATGGGGGTGATAGTCTTGCGGCAGCAGCCCATTTCACACAGGCTCAGGCTATACATTTAGAACAACGGTACACCTGTAGATGAAGACAATTGGGGAAAATGAAACCCAGACCGGATTTCATGAATAGGACAAAACCATGCCATTGAATTAAAGCTTTCTGTATAATCTGAGATGTTACCTTCCAATTCACATGGATGGCCAATACCTGGGCAGAGTTGATATGCAGGTGGCCAGATCAACACATGTATGGCTTCTACGGTGTACAGTCAATTGCCCTTCTGGACATTTGCCCTTCTGACCATTTGCCCTTCATGTCAATTTGCCCTTCCACCCATTTGCCCACACTACACATGGTATATGGGGAACTGATTTAGTAAACTTCTGACGAAGATGTTCAAGTTCTTAATGTTTATCTCACAAAGAAAAGATATCAAACTTTAAAAGAAAAAAAGAAATTAAAGCATGAAAAAATACATTTGGTAGCATCTGACGATTATATTCAAGTTCGGTCTTAATTAAGGATTGACTGTGATTTTTTTTACGTTCATTGGGGTATGAACTTAACAACCGCTGTGCAAACTGTATGATTCCGCGTAGCGGATCATGCACAGTTTGCACAGCGGTTTTTAAGTTCATACCTCAATGAACGTAAAAAAAATCGCACTCAATCCTTATAATTAAACTAATCAAGCAAAACTAATTCAATAAGAGAAGAAATTGAACGTGAAACGAACGAATTCTTCGGTTTAATTCTTGTAACGGGAAAACCCCTGCGCGTATAAATACAGTCAACAAACTCCTAGCAACGTCTCAGTGCACGCGCACGTCAATTGGTAGGCCAAGCGCGGTTCAAAGAGTTTTCAGTTTGACAGTTTGTTGCACATTGTGTATGGAGGGAAACTTCTCAGTCAGGGATAATTATTTAGGTCAGGAAAACTGAAACACACAAAAAATTCCGCGAAGGAAGAATGAGATATGAAACCATGCAGAAGAGGAGAAATTGTTCGACTTGAGTTAGCCTTGCCGGGAATATTCCATTCAGAGCCGATGATCAATTCAATTCAATTCAATTCAATTCAATTTATTGTACCAAGGAACAAATACATGTAAATACATGTAGCCCACAAGGGACGGGGTACAAATTACAATGTACAAGATGAAATATATTAATAATACGTAATAATGATACAAATAGGTACCAGTACTGATACATAATACAGACTGGGCGATTCATTTTCTTGCTGTTTTACCGCGCCCCGGGTAGACATACGGAGGACGATTTCACTGATCAATGTGTTGTTCTGAGCTGAAGAACAGTTCCCTGTCGCAGTTTATGACGGAACTTTCTCCCTTTCGGTGTCCACTTATATCAATAATGTGACGAAATTGCATCCTTCGTCGCCTCTACCCGTCACACGTGGACTGGAAATCGAGGGAGTGCATGTGCTGTGTGTGTTGTGTTGTGTTCGAGCGGACGCATACTTTTGTGTGATATCAGAGACAGAAAACGCGAAAATTGATATTCTTGCACAGACTTCGAAGTGTACCAGCTCTGGTGAACTGATTGCAGCCTTTGTGAACAGAGATTGAACGATGATTGTTGCCATCGTAGGCCACCGAACAGGTTTTGTGGAATCAACATTCTGTAACCCCCCCCCCCCCCCGCACTTGACTGGAGGTATTTTATCGGACATCTGGTTTCGTGAGAGAGGACGACATGTTCCCGTTTCTATCAGTGCAACCTCCCCCCCCCCCCGGCACCGCAACAGCAAAAAAGCCGGTGGATGAAATTGCACTCCACGGGAACGGTAACGAATGAATGGATTACCAAACTCTGTATCTCAAGAGAACCAGAGCTCAGGTAGGATGTGGGCTTCAGGAGTTCACCGGGTGTAATAATTTCTTTATAAGGATTTGTCGTAAAAGTGGGTAAGCGAAAACCTAATGTCAAGATCTCGTTCAAGGTCACGGAGATGTCGACTTATTTCCAGGACCGATAGATATTATCTCGGCTCTTTTCTCTTCGAAATTCTGGTAATTTTACAAACAATTTTCTTAATACAAATAAATATTTAAATTCACTCTTTCCAGTTGTTTTTAGAGTTTTCTGTTGACATTATTTGAGCAATATTATGTACTAAAATCTGAATCGATTTACACTACGACCAGTGATCCAGTGCTATTTATAGCAACGAAAAAGTAGTGCAGTTGTGGGCGTGGCATATAAGATTTTTAGATTCATTGAAGTATGAACCGAAAAATTGAGCACTAATCAGCCAATCAAATCGCAGGATTTACGAACAATACGGGTAGAAGTTAATTATTGTTTATTGAACAAAACCAGTGATGTGTTGATCAGGATTATCTGTGAGTCTCTGATACTTCAAAGACCAATTAATTTTTTTTAATGAAAGAAAAAAAATGTTTATTGTTTATAAAAATTTTGTCTATATGCATTTTATATTTCATTTTACTTTCAGAAACAAATGAACATGTTGCTGTGGATAAAATAAACATTAAGGCCGAACTTGAATATAATCGTCAGATGCTACCAGATGTATGTTTTTAGTGCTTTAATTTCTTTTTTTCTTTTAAAGTCTGATATCTTTCTTTGTGAAATAAACATTAAGAACTTGAACATATTCGTCAAAAGTTTACTAAAGCGGTTTCCCATACCATGTGTAGTGTGGGCAAATGGGTGGAAGGGCAAATTGACCTGAAGGGCAAATGGTCAGAAGGACAAATATCCGAAGCGCAAATGTCCGAAGGGCAGATGTGCAGAAGGGCAATTGACTGTACACCGTAGAAGCCATACATTTGTTGATCTGGCCACCTGCATATCAACTCTGCCCAAGTATTGGCCATCCATGTGAATTAAATTTGGAAGGTAACATCTCAGATTATACAGAAAGCTTTAATTCAATGGGATGGTTTTGTTCTATTCATGAAATGCGGTCTGGGTTTCATTTTTCCCAATTGTCTACATCTAGGGCAAATGTCCGAAGGGCAAATGACTTGAAGGGCAAATGATCTAGATCCGGCTTCTACAACAGCTACATGTAATTATCTGCTGCAACCATAATTTTGCGCATGAGTAGCACGATGACACTTCTAACAAAAAAATCATACCATTCGTCGTCTACATGCAAAGAGTTACAAGATGACATCCCACGCGGTCCATTTAGACCACGGATGGCCCATCTCTACTCCAAAAACCTTCCTTCGCACCCTCAAAATTCCTACCTTGGCTACTAGTCCTACTGATGACCAATGATGTCACAGATCACGTGAAGATCCCTCAAGTCGTGGTCTACATACTGAGGGCTTCACTTCGACACCTCAGACGACGCATTCGGACCAAGAATGGTCCCTCAATCGCTCAAGCACACCCTCACGCACCCCCAAAACGCCCGCTTTCGCTACTACTCCTACTGTTGTATATATGGTCCCTGTGTGACGTCATACCCAACAAATAGTGATAGTATATTGTAAATATGCGATGCAGCAATCAATGCTGAATAATATGTGGCCAACATTATAAAGATTGTATAATAATTATGGAAGATAAGACTATTCTCGTAACCCTACCCCCTATTGTCACAAAAATTGTACTTTTTAGCACAGGGGTAATTTCAAAGTGATTAAAGGGGTAGTGAGTCCCAGTTTATCGACTGTTAACAAGTTGTTTCTTATTTGACATGTCCTAAAGCACATACAAATAATAGTTTCGGTCTGTAATGGGGCGGGGGGGGGGGGTGCAAGGTGACCCTTAGTAGCTCACGGACTACTAGAGAGGAGACTTACCTTTCGGATGTTAGATGTTATATTTAATGAGTCTGAAGTTTCATCGCAAAATGAACCATGCGCTATCAGTGTCTTATTCGATATGCAGCCTTCATATTTCTTCTTCAGTTCGCTACTATTCTGGTCACTGCATCACCGGTCTGTTATTCGCTCCATTGGACCCCTTTGCCAAAGGGGAAAATGTCCTACAGGGAACAATATCTGGTTTCTATCTATTGTCATATTGGGGTCATTTCGAGCCTATTTGCATGACCCCCCGAGCAGAGGATCATGGGTAAATGCAAAATGGAGGAAATGTGATGTTTTCGTCATATTTCTTCAAAATGTTTGCTTTTCTCTTTGGAAAAGTGGGTAAAACCTATATTATTTCAAATCAGAGTATTATTTACTAATTTATTAAGCAGTTTTTGCGAAGAAAAAAACAAAAATTAAAAATATTCTGACCGAAAAATCGTCCAAAAATGCTCTTTTGGAAAATGACGTCACAGTGACGTTATCATGGGGGCCATCTTGGATATTTTACATTTTCTTGTAGAGCTTGATTCAAAGATATAGTTTGGCAAGTTTCAGCGCTCTAGCCTTAGCGATAGCGAAACTATATAGCCCCCCCCCCCCAAGGCTGCAGTGCACCCCAAATCGCCACGCCAGATAGGGTTAAAATAAGAAGAAAATATATTTCAAATGCTCAGGCTTATTTTTAGTATACCTATACAAATGATCAATGTCTTTTTTTTTAATAACTGGAGTAGCTTATTAATATCACGTGACATTTTAACAGGCATACTTAAATAACAGTTTCTTGATCACTATTGTGAAAATATTCTAGACGTACGTACATTGAGAACTCCCAGTTTATATATGTCTTTGCGGGAACTGGCCTTATATATTTACTATGCTGACCAATGTGATTATGCCAATCCTTTTTGGGTTTGCGAGCTAGCGTGACCGTGCTGCGGAGCCGAGAGTGACGACCTGCGTTTCGGATGTTAGATGTGATATTTAATGAGTCTGAAGTTTCATCGCAAACTGAACCATGCGCTATCAGTGTCTTATTCGATGTATCCTTCATATGTCTTGATGCTAAAGGTCACATACCGTACAGACATGTATCCACATGGGATTTCTCGACTCTCTATACTACAATCCCTCATCAGGACCTTATTGACCGTCTAAGTTCATTAATAGTATCTGTGTTCAAGAAAACTGATCGTAGATATATTAATGTCGGAAGCCATAAAGCATTCTTTAGCTCTACTACATACAAGAGATATCATTCATGGGATGTTTCTTTGTTTATAGAGTTGCTTGAATTTCTCATTAAAAATATCTATGTGAAATTTGGCAACACAATATATCAGCAGCATATAGGTATTCCAATGGGTACTAATTGTGCACCCCTATTGGCTGACCTGTATCTGTTTTCTTATGAATATGACTATATGCAGGCGCTTTCAAAAACCGATCCATTCAAAGTCCGATCCTTCTCATTCACCAAACGTTATATAGACGATCTTCTCGCTGTGGATAATCGCTATATAAATGACGCAGTGAAGGATATATATCCACCTTCACTGGATTTGAAGGAAACTACAGATAGCCCTACAGGCACATCTTATTTAGATCTCTATCTCTATAAAAATGAAGCGGGCATTCTCTCTCGTCGACTTTATGACAAAAGAGATGATTACAATTTCGACATCGTAACTATCCCTTTCTGGATAGTAATATTCCAGTGGGACCTGCATATGGCGTATACATATCTCGCTTAGTAGCATTTGCTAGATCCTGTGTTAAATGTGATGATTTAATCAACGTCACAAAACATTGTTGCAGAAACTTATAAAACAGGGCTATTCCACCAAGCGCCTCCACTAAAAATTACACAAATTTGGCGATACATATCGCATGCTGATAGCAAAATACGAACGTAGCGTGCAAGATCTATGGCGCTACGTTTCGTAACTTGTGTCTAATTCCGCTTAACCCGGGGTTAGGGGCCGTATGAACCCATGTACTTCAAGATCCTCACGGTACTCATATGAACAGTCACAATCAAAGCGTGACTGAGATACATCATTCTTTAGATGACGAATTTACAACGAATATTATGGATTAAGAATACTGATCAGCGATACGGATTTGATATTTTTGGAACATCATGATGTCTTGCCGGCATCATTGAAAACTGTTGACCGCTTCTTTCTTGCAGGAAACAATCCTATGTTTATGTATACTTTTGTCTTTTTGAATTTGGTGCTAATACTGTTATATGGAAATGGAATAGGTCTTTGGATTATGGACGCGGATATTCTCTAATGGACGACGGCTGGATTATGAATGACGGACTAGACGCTTGTAATTCGACAGTTCGCTTGTAATCTAGTCACTGCATCATCCAACTCTTATTCTCTTTGTTGGACCCTTGCCAAAGGGAAAAATGTCCCATAGGAAACAATATCCGGTTTCTATCTAATCACCGAGACATGTTTTCTTGATTTCCAACTCACGTAAGACCTATTCTTAAAGAGGAACATATGAAAAGGGACACTGTTTTCTGTCAGATTATTTTTTTTCGCACTGGCTTATGAAATGTTTTATGCACAAAATGCATGCTTTCCATTCGAGTTCACAGGTCTACATGGACATGAAAATACTGCATTATTGGCAGTGTATAGAAAATATTGTCCTTGATGTGGCATAACCATAAGTATTTTTAGTATAGATAGAATGATGTAGCTACATCATTCTATCTATACTAAAAATACTTATGGTTATGCCACATCAAGGCAATATTTTCTATACACTGCCAATAATGCAGTATTTTCATGTCCATGTAGACCTGTGAACTCGAATGGAAAGCATGCATTTTGTGCATAAAACATTTCTTGCTGACACCATTGAAAATTGTTGACTGCTTCTATCTTGTAGGAAACTATCTTGTGTTTTTATTATTTTTTATTTCATACACATTCAAAATTAGTGCTGTTATACGCTCTCCACCTCTCCCCTTGACTTTGCAATATTTAGAACCTAAACTTTTGAACAGATTGACCATTTTCTCGGACATTTCACCAGTGTAACTATATAGTTCATGTGCATGTCGTGTCACCATTATAGGTCAAAGTGCAAGTTGATATGTCCCAAACAGTTTTTGCCAAACTTTAAAGTTCAAGGACACTTTGATGCAAATCTCTCATCTTTGCAATGGATACATCGGTGTGAGCCGAATTGCATAGTAACGCACGTGAGGTCAACCAAATTTCAACGTCAATTTGGATCCTAAATGAAGAAAATTGTCTGCACTGACTACATTATTTGTGCCTCCTGGAGTTGGATTTGTGAACAAACTTTAGGAAAAACTCATGGTTATATGGCAAGCAAGAAGCAATGAGGTTCAATGGTCAAAGGTCTAGGTCACTGGCGATAACAAATCTGAAAATCAATGAAAATTACAGTGCTGCGAGTGGATGCATTAGCAAGAAGCAATGTGTCGGTAACAATATGGTAGAAAACTTCCAACGGTCAAGGTCAGTGATAAGGAACACCTCGTGGTCATTAACGCTTGAAAAGATCGTGGATTTCGTTTTGATGAGATAGGACATAGTGCTAATGAGAACCTTTCTCGTTTAATTACTCATCTTTCCTGATCCACAAATTAGGAAAATATGCGTCCGTTCCTCTAGAAATGAAGGTCCTATACTTGCTTTAATCTAAATTATTTTACCTTCTCTGCATAAAATGAAATCAGGTAAAAGATTTCAGCAATTAAAACTGATTAGTATCCAGATATATTAAATAATCAATGTTGTTTTTGCGTCACGCTGATCTTCTATAGAGTTACCTGTACAATCCAAAACACCAAAGTTGCCTGATGAAAACAAAAGGGAGTATAAACTTTCAAACGTGGGTTGTCTTCAACATTGTTAGCATTTACTGCTAAGAGAACATACTGGATTTCGTTATGTTTTTATATAGGCTGTCAGAATATTGGCCTGTGGGTTCTTATGACTTCATGTCAGTACTCCGGTATCTTTTCTCACCACCTTCACGCTACGATTAATTAGATATGGGTCACCCCAAGTGGTCGACTCTTGGAATCCGCATTTGATGTTTTATAAATTTACACATTGATATTCAGGACTGTTGGTTCAGGAAACCGTCCCTTGCGTCTGTCGAGCATTAAACGTTGAATTGAATGGAGGCAAGCCATTGGTGTCGAGAAAATGAGAAAAATGAATGATCATATTGATCAGGCCTGGAACTTGATGAAATTTCATACTAGGTTTGACATCTACGGGCGACGGAGTAGTTATCGTGATATTTTAAAGGTTTATTTGTATTTTTTCTCAAAATACTTTTTCTATCAAAACAAAAACAGACCATAGTACAGGACGGCTTAGGACGCATCTCCAACGAGCGTCTCCTTGACCTCACGCGACAGCTTGGCAAGTGACCTCGCGAAAGCATTTTGTAATTTTTCTGGGTCTTTTTGAAATGTTGGGAAGTAGTTATCGGCGTCGGTGAAACCGATAAATTTCGTTCACGAATTCACCGAAATATACGCTTAAAGTGAATTATTTGAGAGCAGATCTAAGAAATGATATGATTGTTGGATAATTTATCTAAGCAGTATTTTCTGTGCGGCGAGTCAAAATTGGACTGTTCCCGAGTGTGAACACGGTTGAAGACAGCCGATTTTGAGACGCGTTCTCGGGAGTCAACATAAAATATAATATTTTAGGCCCTTGGTTCATCAAATGAAATTGAAATATTGCAGGACAGTCTGATCCAAACATGTTCTTAATTAGAGATTATCAGGAGTTATCACAAAAAGTGTCATAGGTAGTCACGAGAAACCATGCCGATAACTACTCGCAGCCGATAACTGTTTCTTACCCGTAATGTAAACAATAGAGAGAAATTGATTAACGAGTGACAGTTACAATTTAGGGTAAGATTCATACTGTGTCTCATGTCCGGGATCTCGGAAAGATAAACTTAGTGGATGACAAACTGTTTATTAATGCATTGAATGGTATCTACCATGATAAAAGGTTATCAAGACACATTAATCACCAACGAATTTAAAAGCCACTGTGAGGAAACAGGACATATGTCATTAACAATGGGGTCTTTCGAATGATTTTTTTAGCCCACCATCACCAGATGGTGGGCTGTTCAAATCGCCCTTCGTCCGTGGTCCGTCGTCAGTCAGTCAGTCCGTCAGTCCGTCCGTCGTCCGTCCGTCCGTCGTCCGTCCGTAAACAATTCTTGTTATCGCGATTTCTCGGGAACTACTGCACGGATCTTTCTGAAATTTCGCACACATGTTCCCCTTGGGGTCTAGTTGTGCAGATACCTTTTCTGGTCCGATTCGAAAATCCAATATGGCCACAGGGCGGCCATATTGGATTTCCCCATGAAACCTTGTTATCACGATTTCTCAGGAACTACTGCATGGATCTTTCTGAAATTTGGCACAGAGATTCTCCTTGGGGCCTAGTTGTGCAGATACCTTTTCTGGTCCGATTCGAAAATCCAATATGGCCACAGGGCGGCCATCTTGGATTTCTCCATGAAACCTTGTTATCGCGATTTCTCAGGAACTACGGCACGGATCTTTCTGAAATTTGGTACACAGGTTCCCCTTGAGGTCTAGATGTGCAGATACCATTTCTGGTCCGATTCGAAAATCCAATATGGCCACAGGGCGGCCATCTTGGATTTCCCCATGAAACCTTGTTATCACGATTTCTCAGGAACTACTGCATGCAGCTTTCTGAAATTTGGTACACAGGTTCCTCTTGGGGTCTAGATGTGCAGATACCTTTTCTGGTCCGATTCGAAAATCCAATATGGCCACAGGGCGGCCATCTTGGATTTTCCCGTAAAACCTTGTTATCGCGATGTCTCAGGAACTACTGCACAGATCTTTCTGAAATTTGGTACACAGGTTCCTCTTGGGGTCTAGATGTGCAGATACCTTTTCTGGACCGATTCGAAAATCCAATATGGCCACCAGGCAGCCATCTTGGATTTTCCCGTAAAACCTTGTTATCATGATTTCTCAGGAACAACTGCATAGATCTTTCTCAAATTTGTTACGCAGGTTCCCCTTGGGATCTAGTTGTGCAAGAAACCTTTTTTGGTCCGATTTGAAAATCCAATATGTGCATGGCCACCAGGCAGCCATCTTGGATTTCCCCATGAAACCTTGTTATCGCGATTTCTCAGGAACTACTGCACGGATCTTTCTCAAATTTGGTACACAGGTTCCCCTTGGGGTCTAGTTGTGCAAGAAACCTTTTTTGGTCCGATTCCGAAATCCAATATGGCCACTAGGCAGCCATCTTGGATTCCCATATGAAAACTTGTTATCGCGATTTCTCAGGAACTACTTCATGGATCTTTCTCAAATTTGGTACACATGTTCCCCTTGGGGTCCAGTTGTGCAAGAAACTTTTTTTGGTCCGATTCCAAAATCCAATATGTCCATCAGGCAACCATCTTGGATTTCCCCATGAAACTTTGTTATTGCGATTTCTCAGGAACTACTGCATGGATCTTTGTTAAATTAGGTACACAGGTTCACCTTGTCGTCTAGTTGTACAAGATACCTTTTCTGGTCCGATTCGAAAATTCAATATGGCAAAACAAGCCACCATCTTGGATTTTCCCATGCATATTTGTTATCGTGATTTCTCAGGAAGTACTTCATGGATCTTTCTCAAATTTGGTACACAGGTTCCCCTTATGGTCTAGTTGTCCGAATCGAAGATCCAATATGGCCACAAGGCGGCCATCTTGAATTTCCCCTTGAAACATTGTTACCGTGAATTCTTGGGAAATATTTCATGGATTTTTCTGAAATTTGGTACACAGGTCTCACATGGGGCCTATTAGTGCAAGATACCTTTTTTGGTCCGATTCGAAAATCCAAGTTACGCTCCAAATTAATTAGGTATTCTCAAGTGACGTTGCATCACAAGAGTCGGCGGATCAAACGGTGGGGCATATTCTATATATTGACTATAGAGAATATCCGTACCTTCACCTTTCATATCAAGGAGTTCAAATAATTCTGAATTAAAGTGTATTTCTTCAAATTTTAAATCAGCCTTCTTTAGTCCATGCAGTAGCAAGTGAAGTGCTCCACCGTTTCGTATGCCGACCTCAATCTTGTGACTCATTGTCACAACTCGACAACTGTAGACTATTGGATGTTTCGATCCAAGGGAGATAATAAGGATCCAGGCACTTTTGAAGTTTCAACATTACTGCGCGGAACGGATCCCTTCAGTATTAAGCATTATTGTACCATCTTACTATTTTCGAGCATGGTATCTTGATTTAAACAGTATATTTATTTCACCAGGAAACAGGGATCGGCGAACAGGCAGAGCCTATTTGAACGCCTCTCCCAACAGACATATTACACATACATGTACAATTACAAGATGACAGACAACAGTGAATAGAATAAGAAACAGTTACAAACACAATAATTAACATGCAGCTGCATGGTATCTTAAAAGAGATATCTCAAAATATCCCAAGAAACAGAACAGAATTAGCATTCGTTCCTTATTATAAAATCTGAAGTATGTTTCATAGCTCTTGCCAAAGTGTCAAACAGATTGGTCCTCGCTTCCAGTACCCAATGATGACACGTGCAAAAAAAATAAATAAAAAAAATACTACGAAGCAAATTACAAGCGTCTAGTCCGTCATTCATAATCCAGCCGTCGTCCATTAGAGAATATCCGCGTCCATAATCCAAAGACCTATTCCATTTCCATATAACAGTATTAGCACCAAATTCAAAAAGACAAAAGTATACATAAACATAGGCTTGTTTCCTGCAAGAGAGAAGCGCTCAACAATTTTCAATGATGCCGGCAAGACATCATGATGTTCCAAAATATAAAATCCGTATCGCTGATCAGTATTCTTAATCCATAATATTCGTTATAGAGTCGTCATCTAAAAATGATGTACCTCAGCCACGCTTTGATTGTGACTGTTCATATGAGTACCATGAGGATCTTGAAGTACATGGGCTCATACGGCCCCTAGCCCCGGGTTAAGCGGAATTAGACACAAGTTACGAAACGTAGCGCCATAGATCTTGCACGCTACGTTCGTATTTTGCTATCAGCATGCGATATGTATCGCCAAATTTGAGAAACTTTGAGTGGAGGCGCTTGGTGGAATAGCCCTGTTTTATAAGTTTCTGCAACAATGTTTTGTGACGTTGATTAAAATCATCACATTTAACACAGGATCTAGCAAATGCTACTAAGCGAGATATGTATACGCCATATGCAGGTCCCACTGGAATACACTTCTCATCCAGAAAGTGCGTGATAGTTTACGATGTCGAAATTGTAATCATCTTCTTTTGTCATAAAGCTCACTACAGAGAGAATGCCCGCTTCATTTTTATAGAGGTAGAGATCTAAACAAGATGTGCTCAGGCTATCTGTGGAAGCCTCCCTCTCTCTGAAACCAGTGAAGGTGGATATATATCCTTCACTGCGTCATTTAGTATAGCGATTATCCACAGCGAGAAGATCGTCTCAAGTATAGCGTTTGGTGAATGAGAAGGAACGGGCTTTGAATGGATCGGTTTTTGAAAGCGCCTGCATATAATCATATTCATAAGAGAACAGATACAGGTCGGCCAACAGGCCATGTAAATTCACTTTCAGACTAAGTATGTGCTTTAGAATAGGTTAACCAGAAGACTATTCTGTGAAGTCATGTGACGCAGTCAGTATGTCGGCACCTCTTCCCACTTCCCTTATATGTGTTGTAATTTTTTCCTGTATATGGCGAGATTCTGCTGGTGGACGTTTCGTCCCCGAGGCCCGCCCCCTGTACAGACCTTTTGGTCTTTGATATATGTTGGCATTTTGTGGGAAGTTGATGCTGGGTCGACATCGGGCCTTACAGACTAGTCTTTTGTGTTAATTGCCGTCATTTACATCTGACGACGATACAGCTCACCAATTTCCAATGTACGAGTTGTCACAGCGAAACAGCTCACCAATTACCAGTATATGAGTTGTCAGAGCATTTCCATCATAGCTCTCTAGATTTGTATCTAATACCGCTTATGCCGGTGCTAGGGGCCGTGTGGTCATATCATTCAAGTTGCCACATGAACAATAAAAGCGTACCTGAGATACAACACATATCACGAATCGTTAGATTCTTTGTATGTGCTTTAGAATAGGTTAACCAGAAGACTATTCTGTGAAGTCATGTGACGCAGTCAGTATGTCGGCACCTCTTCCCACTTCCCTTATATGTGTTGTAATTTGCTCATTTCTCTTGTATTATAACAACCGACATAAGTAAAGTTTCTAGAAATCTTGAAACTCCTGAAACTTTTTCAATCTTTTTCACTCAGATTCGAAATTCTGTAAACAAAATTACAAATCAATTGTCTGTTCTTAGTAACAATGGACAAAAAGATCCTCTAGTCATTAGCTTACAATTATCGGACAATGGTGGGCGCCAAGATCCTTCAGGATCTCTCGTTAACTAAAGACAGTATTAGAGCATGACACAATATTTGAACTGAAATTCTACGTTTACGAAAAACAAAATGTATAGAGGTTATGATTAATTCAGAAGATTATTGGCCCATTATAGCATTGAGTTTTATGTACATAAAAGTTCGTGCTCGAAGTCAATGTCATTTCGCTGGCCCTATTTTCAGTAACATCGAAGGACGATTGCAAGGTGTTGAACGGAACATTTACGTACAGTAAGCTGATTTATATTGCTATGGGTTTCCACCAATTTTCTCTGTTCAAAAATCGACAGTACAGAATTAGCTGTCCAACCCTTTTAGTTCACAACCGTACAATTCCAACTTTGAAATGTTCATAACCTACCGTTCAAACACAAGGCAGGAAACGCAGTTTCATTTTGAAATTGATCGAATGGGTATAAAAAGCAACATAATTGTTACGTAATTGTGATCAGACACCGTATGATTTAAAATAAGAAGAAATTATATTCCAAATTTTCTGGCTTAATTTTTTTATGCCTAGACAAATGATCAATGTATTTTTTTTTATAACTGGAGTCGTTTATTAATATCACGTGACATTTTAACAGGCAAACTGAAATAAAAGTTCGTTGATCATAATTGTGAAAATTGTGAAAATATTCTAGACGTGCGTACACTGAGAACTCTCAGTTTACATAAATCTTTGCAGGAACTGGCCTTATATTTTTACTATGCTGACCACTGTGATTATGCCAATCCTTTTTGGGTTTGCGAGTTCGCGTGACCGTGCTGCAGAGCCCAGAGAGGAGGCAGAAGTTTCGGATGTTAGAGGTGATAAATAAATTTCATCGCAAACTGAACCATGCGCTATCAGTGTCTTATTCGATGTATCCTTCATATGTCTTCGACAGTTCGCTTGTAATCTAGTCACTGCATCACCCAACTGTTATTCTCTTTGTTGGACCCTTGCCAAAGGGAAAAATGTCCCACAGGAAACAAAATCCGGTTTCTATCTAATCATTGAGACATGTTTTCTTGATTTACAACTCACGTAAGACCTATTCTTAAAGAGAAACATTTGAAAAAGGACATTGCTTCCTGTCAGACTATTTTCTTTCGCACTGGCTAAGCACGAGTG
This sequence comes from Hanleya hanleyi, assembly GCA_036873755.1. Classification (NCBI taxonomy): domain Eukaryota; kingdom Metazoa; phylum Mollusca; class Polyplacophora; order Lepidopleurida; family Hanleyidae; genus Hanleya; species Hanleya hanleyi. The sequence continues at coordinate 30,617 of JAVTVY010013269.1, read as the reverse complement.
ATTATTGGATATAACCGCTACATCATTCTACCTATGCTAAAAAAACTTATGGTTATGCCACATCAAGGACAATATTTTCTATACATGTATTCTGCCAATAATGCAGTATTTTCATGTCCATGTAGAGATGTGAACTCCAATGGAAAGCATGCATTTTGTGCATAAAACATGTCTTCCTGACACAATTGAAAACGGTTGACTGCTTCTATCTTGTAGGAAGCCATCTTGTATTATTATTATTTTTATTTCATACACATTTAAAATTGGTTCTGTTATACGTTCTCCACTTCTCCCCCTGACTTTGCAATATTTAGAACCTTAACTTTTGAATAGATTGACCATTTTGTCGGACATTTCACCAGTGTAACTATATAGTTCATGTGAATGTCGTGTCACCATTATAGGTCAAAGGGCAAGTTGATATGTCCCAAACCGTTTTTGCCAAACTTTAAAGGACACTTTCATCCAAATCTCTCTTCTTTGCAATGGATACATCGGTGTGAAGCGAATTGCATAGTAACACACGTGAGACCAACTGCTCAAATTTTAACGTCAATTTGGACCCTAAATGAAGAAAATTGTCTGTCTGCACTGACTAAACTCTTTGTGCTTCCTATAGGTGGATTTGTGAACAAACTTCTGAAAATTTTCATGGTTATATGGCAAGCAAGAAATATGGTTGCTCTAGAAATGAAAGTCGTATACTTGCTTTAATCTAAATTATTTTACCTTCTCTGTATAAAATGAAGTCAGGCAAAACAATTTAGCAATTAAAACCGAATATTATCCAGATATATTAATTAATTAATGTTGTTTTGCGTCACTCTGATCTTCTATAGAGATACATGTACACCCCAAAATACCAAAGTTGCCTGATGAAAGCAAAAGTGAGTATAAACTTTAAACGTGGCTTTTCTTCAACATTGTTAGCATGTAATATCTATTATATAATCACTTTTGTTGAGCAGTTGTGTGCACCGGATACCTCACATTGAAAGTTTATCCAAAGCATTGCGCATTCGTCGTCATTCTACATCTTTTGTCTCTTCACTCATACAAGTGTTTCAAGTTATTTTGTTATGTATATTAAACAAATTCGGCAGAATTCAGCAAGTGTGTATATTAGAACATATGTAAGTTTACCGTAGTGCGCTTGAAGATCACAATTTGGTCACTGGAGGCTGATGTTGAGAACATGACTACGATGAATGATATCACCTATCTGTTTTCGACGGGTTCCAAAAGGAGCTCCAATAGTAGATATGGGACTGTTTATACCAGGTGAGGACGAAAAGGATGTCCTAGGAACAATGACTTAGTATATACGGGTGAGACGTTTACAACATCATGCTTTTGGTGGTTGTGACACATAAAATACTTCTCATTGGACTAAATTAGTATCCGAAAACTGGAAGCAAGTGGTAAAGAGTATTTAAAACCAGAAACAAAATTCTGTTATTGTAAGACCATCACAATCCGTTCTTCACTTATTACTCTTGAATAGCTGGTTTGTGTTGATAAGTATATATACTTATTCTTAAATATGGAAAGAATTATATGTAAGTGGATTCAGGATGACGTCACACAGTAACCAAACAACATGATCGGTAGTGACTGATTTAGACAAGCTTAACTGAGACGAGACCTTCCCTTGAAATTCTAAGACGCACGGAACAGCAAAAGCTTTTGATGGCTTTACGTACGCCAGCCCGAGTTGACCACTGCCTGGGAAAAATAAAATAGTAAAGTAAGGGGCATGGCAGATACCGTACCATGCACTGATCTAATAACGAGTAAACACCTGTCCCATCTATCAGTATAAAGCAACTTCATCCAAGGGACTTCTGAAACATCATCTGGATACTGTAAATCAAAGACGTAGATGTGATTGCAAAAAGAAACCACAAATAATTACGTATCAGAATAGAGTAAATTTGTCTCGGTGAAAATGTTTGTCGGCAGAAATGTACATACAGCCGTTTAAATCAACTTTCAGAGGAACTTATTAAAGGGTGGGCGACAACTATGTTATATCGAATTCCGTTTGCGGCCATGTTGAAGTCCATAATAATGGCCGCAATATTTTTCACGAGTTGTATCTATTTTTCCAGCATCCAGTAACATTTCAGGCCATTAATTACAAAATTATTTCACATTCAGTTGGCATTGGTGTTGTGACGTCATAATGGCGACTATATTTTTTAAATATTTTCTAGTAGAGGGTGACCCAACAATATGGTGTGGTAAGTCAAAAGTTCATATGCGTTATCGACCCCCATTAACTTGGAGCATCTAAGCCATAGAACGGATCCGTCTAGCGCCTCGATTCCTGACCCGAAACAGTTCAGTTTGTTCATTAGATTTAACCCAATCCGGCCTGAGCTTTTTTGGCCTGTCCAGGCCTGATTTTGAAATCCCCCCGTCCCTAATTATTTTTCTTGGGCCAAGCTCTACCAGAAAATGTAAAAACCCAAGATAGCCGCTTTGATGACGTCACAGTGACGTCATTTTCACAAACGGCATATTTTGGTCGATTTTTCTGTCAGACTTTCAGAATTTCTCCGCAAAAACTGCCTGATTAATAATTAAAATATTAATGTGTGATGCGAAAAGAAATAGTTTTTGCCCACTTTTCAACGCGGAAAAGCAGAAATTTTGAAGAAATATGACGAAAACATCACTTTTCTGGTACCTCACGTGGCCGCCATCTTGAATTTACACATGATCCGCTGCTTGGGAGGTTATGCAAATAGGCTCAAAATGACCCCAATATGATAAACTATAAAGTGACGGAGTTTCAGCTCTCCATTTTTTTGTCGTTCCGGAGATAGCTCAGAAAATTTGGTATTGACTTGGTCGGCGTCGGACCTCACAGACTTGTGTTCTGAAAAAAGAACTTACATTCTAGAAATATTTTCCCCGTGTGGGCCGTTTCTTCTATCTAACGCTCCCATAGTTCATCACTTTCCATCAGAAGACTTGAAGAGCTCTTACATCATGTCACTTAGGTATTTGAAAGTAATATCGCTCAAGCCGGTGCTAGGAGCCGCGTGGGAATGTCATTCAAGATGTCCACATGAGCAACAAAAACGTGACTGAGATATAAATCATCACGGGGGTCGTTCTGGACTCCGTGGTGTTTTCATATATATAGTCAGAATATTGGCCTATGGGTTCATATGACTTCATGTCAGTACGCCGGCATCCTTTCCACCGTCTTTATATGTTACGTTTAATTATAATAGACATGGGTAACCTCAAGTTGCCAGCTCGAGTAATCCATTTGGTGTTTTATAAATTCACGCATTCGTTCACGAAACTTTCCCTTGCGTTTCTTGAGTCTGAGACGTTGATACGAATGGAGACAAACCAGTGGATGTCGGACCTGCTCATCTGCTATCTTGAGCGGAACTAGCAATTTCGAAGTTGACGATTTTCGAGAAAATGTGGGAAAATGAATGACAATACTGATCAGCCTTAGAAATTGATGAAATGTCATACTAGGTTTGACGTCTAATGTGAACAATAAAGAGAAATTAATTAATGGGTGAGCGTTAGACTATAGGATAAGATTCCTATTGTGTCTCATGTCCGGGCTCTCACATTACGGAAAGATAAACTAAGTGGATGATAAACTATCTTTTAATGCACTGAATCGTATCTACCATAATAAAAGGCGATCAAGACACATTAATCACTAAGTAATAGAAAAGCCAAAAGTCACTAACAATGGGGTCTTTGGAGTGACATTTTAACCGGGGGGGGGGGAGCATTAGAGCATGAAACATTGTTCGAACTGAGGATTCTACGTCTCCGGAAAAATAAAATGTATAGAGATTGTGATTTATTCAGAAGTTTAAGGGCACATTGTAGCATTATTTTCTTATGTACATAAAAGCTCGTAATCGAATTCAATGTCATTTCGCTCGTCCTGTTGTCATTAACGCCTCAAGGACTGCAAGGTGTTGAACGAAACTCTTATATGCGGTAAGTTGATTTATCTTGATATGGATTCCCACCAAGTTTCTCTGTTTATAAATCGACAGGCTCGAACTAACTGGTTAACTCTTTTAGTTCACAACTGTACATTTCCAACTCTAGAATATCATACGCTACAGCTCACGGAATTTTAACAGAGAAAGTGCCGGAAACGCAGCTTCAGTTTGAAATTGATAGAATTGTTATAATAGGCAAACTTCTGTACTTGTGACCAGATACCGTATGATGTAAAAGTGAAAGAAGTTATATACCGAATTTTCAAGCTTATTTTTGTATATTTACACAAAATGATCTCTTTTTAAACTGCAATGGCCTATTAATATCACGAGACATATCAAGTTCCTTGATCACATTTGTGGGGATATTTAGGCGTCCATACAATGAAAAAGGGTCTTCAGATCGATGACGACGAGGATGATCTGGAGGCTAGGATATTTACTCCAAGTTTACATATGTCTTTGCAGGAACTGACCTGATATTTTCACTATGCTGACCAATGTCATCGTGCTAATCTTTTTGGGGCTGGCGAGGTTGCTCGATGGTGCGGCGCCGATCGAAGAGAGGATTGAACATCCAGATATTAGAGGTGATATTTCATCAATATGAAGTTTCATCGTAAAATAGGACCATACACTATAATTGTATCCTCGATATTTTTTCGATCGTTCGGTTGTGGTTACTACATCACCCGTGTGTTATATGCGCTCGGTTGGCTTTCTTGCCAAAAGGGAAAAATATCTGATAGGAAGCAATATCCCGCTCCTATCCAATAACCAATACATATTTTCGTGATTTGCAACTCAGGTTAGACATATACCTAAAGAGAAATATGAAAAGCGGCATTGATTCCTGGACACTATTTTCTTTCACAGCGACTTTTTTTGCGCGAATGATTATTGGATATTTTCCCTTTTTTCTACATGTACGCTAAATATACATGCGCAATATCGCGACGTTGTTCGTTATGCTCCATGAAGCACACTATTTTTCATACATGTATTGCATCAACTTTCAATAATGCAATATTTTCATGTCCATCTAAGTATAAGGAGCTGAACTCGAATCCATTTTATGTATAAAACATGTCTTGCTGACTCCATTGAAAACTATTGACCGCTTCTATTTTGTAGGAAACCATCTTGTGTTTTGTTATTATGTTTATCTCATACGCATTTGAAATTGGTGCTAACAGTTATGCGTTCTCCACTTCTCTTCCTGACTTTCCGATATTAAGACCCTTAACTTTTCAACAAATTGATCGATTTCTCTTACATTTCACCAGTGAAATTATAGGGTTCATGCAGATGTCGTGACTGTGAAGTTCAAAAATTATCGAAAATTGCATTTGTGCGAGTGGATATATAAAATGAAGACGATTTGTCGCAAACAACTTTTGTCAAACATTAAAGTTCAAGGACACTTTGATCCAAATATTGCACCGCTACATCGGTGGGAGGCGATATGAATGTTAACACACTTGAGGTCAACTGCTCAAATGTCTACGTCAATATGGACCTTAAAGCAGGAAATTGCCTGCATTTACTGCATTGTTTGTGCCTCCTAGAGGTGGATTTGTGATTAGTATTCCGGAAAACCTCAAGCTTATGGCTAGCAAGAAACACAACGATGTCAAAGGTCAAAGGTCTAGGCCACAGGGGATAACACATCTTGAAATCATTGGAAATCACAGTGTTGTCAGTGGATGCTTCAGCTAGAAGCACAAGCCCTGCCAGGCATTCATTTCGTTCTGCTTTGCGCCTCTCCATTTAGCGCTGTAAGGGTCTCACGGACTGTGCCGGAGTAGCCCGAGGTCATCTGTTGCCACAGTAAACGAACATGGCGACCGTCTAACTGGGCGAATTGATATCAGTCGCTACTCATCGATATGTATTTCCGCAACATATAGTTCTAGGGTAATTTGTCAAAATGCTGCCTTAACACTGTGTGAAACTGGCGTTTTGAAATACATTGAATAATTGTTTAGTGTATTTCGAGATAAATATACATTTTGCGATCAGTAAAACAGTCAGATAGAACAGTTCTGGGTTTTTACAAGAATCATGTAAAAAATGACGAGACCGCTACAGGGATAAATGCAGCGTAGCGCAAAGCACCCTGGAAGAGGATGCTAGAAGCAATGTGTCAGTATCAAGATTGAGAAAACCTTACAACGGTCAAGATCAGTGATGGAGAACAACTGATGATCATTAACATTTGAAAGAATCGCGGATTTCGTTTTAATGACTTAGAACATAGTGCTAATTAATCTCTTGTTCGTTTAATTACTCGACTTACCTGTTCTACAAATAGGGAATATCAACGCCGATACTGGAAAAGGGAAGTACTATACTTGGTTTCATCTAAATCATTTTACCGTTTCTGTATCAAATAATGGAAAACATTGCAGCAATTGAAACTGAATATTATCCAGATATATTAACTATGTTGTTGTAACGTCACTCTGATCTTCTACAGAGATAGGCCCGAAGACACCAAAGTTGCCAGATAAAAACAAAAGTGAGTATAAACTTCCAAACGCGGCTTGTCTTGAACATTGCTAGCCTGTACCATTTATTAAATAATCACTTTTTCTGAATATTCGTTCACACGAGACGCGATGATTTCTGTGAATATTTTGGTCTGAATCCCGAAAACGTTGAACATTTATTTGTGAAATGTCCCATTGTGAAAACAACTGTGGTCAGATCTGGAAGTGTGGTTGAAAAAAGTTTGATTTAAGATATGCGATAACGCCTGAAAAAAAAAATATATTGAGTTGGGGAAATACCGGTACACAAATCGTCCTCAGCACGATGATGCTACTGACAAACCGATTCATTTACACTCAGAAAATATCAAGGTGCAATTTAGATTTCAAATTAAGCTTTACTGTTTACATATAAAAATCACTCTGGAGAAATAAACAGCTACCAAAGATGGGAAATTGCGCCTCTCCACGAAAAAATAAATGGATGATATACAAGTTTTTTTTTGTTAAAATAATACTGTTGACATACTTGCTGTGAAATGAAAACAAATATCTTTATTAGAGACCAGTGGCATCGGCGGTGAGGGAGAGAAAAATGATAATTAATTATTGTGTGAATGCGAGGGTGTGTGCTATGTACATGCAGTGTCCAGTAGATGTATGTGATATCTGTCTGTCGTGTTTTGTTTATATGTTTGTATAGTTATTCTGTGATACTCTGATCTTGTACACCCAAAGACGCCAAAGTTGCCCGATGAAAACAAAAATGAGTATAAACTTTCAAACATGGCTTGTCTTGAACGTTGTTAGCATGTACTATTTATTAAGTAATCGCTTTTGCTGGGCTCTTGCGCACACGGGACACCTCACATTGAAAATTGATCCAACGCCTTATATGCAAATGTACATTAACGGGGAAACCAAAGTTCAGTAGCGATATACGGGAGTATTTTCACTGTATGATGACAGATTAGCTGAAATGATGGAGTAATTTTAATACAATAGGTAAAGAAGTAACATTTCATCAATGCCTTATCATTGTATAGTTAATCCGCCCCTTGACAACAGGCAAATTATAAGTACCGCATTGCGGTGGCCTAATGGTTAAAGCGTCGGTGTAGTAAGCAGTAAAGTACTGGGTTCAATCCCAGGCTGGGTCATAACAAAGACTTGAAAAATGGAACTTGTGGCTTCCTCGCTTCTGCTCAGCATTAACGATAGAACAATGACTGTTTCGCTCTGTGACAGTATAATGTGACTGAGTGGGGTGTCATGTCTGCCTACGGCATGATATCACTGTGAGGCAGCACTATAAAATGGCAGCATTAGATCTGCTCTGTAACAAGTAGGTTCCCCCTCCCCTTCCCCTCCCTTCCCTTCCCCGTCGTGATATAGCTGTATAAAATGTTAAAAGCGACGTTAAGCCCTATGCACTGACTCACTCGCAAATTATGTGGACCTTCGAAAATTGTCTCCAACTCTTTGATGTTTAGAATATATTATTATACCCTATTTCTGCTGTATTTACACGCGATCAAACGCATACATGTAGTATGACTGGGCAAATTAATATTAATAGGCGTGGACAAAGTCAACTGTGAAAATGCGCGTAACATTCCTCAATTTTGTATTCATGCCATTATGACCAAAAAAGCAGCACTAATTTGCCAATCGTATTGCAGAATTGTACGCACAACATCGAGAAAATTGAATACTTACCCTATCAGATTTAATGGTGAAATATGAACATGAAGTCAAACAGTAAAGATTCGCTGTCGACATTTACAGGGCTGGACAGAACGAGACATGGGCACTTTGTGAGACGTCAATTAAATGATTGGACTCTGCCCAATAATACCCCAGTTATACAGGGGATGGTTAGTTCTGCAAAAGTAGAATGCTACATCTCAACTAAAATGTAGACTGTTTGATCAATTTGCAATTCACTCATTCGATTTAAGATCGATATAAAATGAAATATGGAGCCATAGATATTCGTGGAAGAGAAGATTTGCTCCAGACCAATTATCCAATCACATTCAATCACTATTCGTGATTTGGTTCAGCTAACCAATCAGCGGTCATAAACTAGAACTTCCCCAGTTATCTTCTGGTCATATTTTAACATCAGGACCGCGAAAGGTAAAGACAAACTATGTTATTTAATATTTACAGTTTCGTAAAAGACGAAGAAGCCAGTCATGTGATTGATCTGATTATAAACCTTCCAAATCGATGCATCTCCGTTTATCCATTCTCTCATTATTCAGAATCCCGAGTTGATGACTTTAGTAGCTTGCATCTGATACTTTTTTCGTTAGGCTCCGATAGAAGCTCGGGTAATCCAGGAGTGGTCTACACCAGATGGGGACGAACAACGTGTCCAAGGAGCAACAACCTGATCTATACAGGTGAGGCGTTGATGTCAGCGTTGAGTCGATTTGGCATGACGACGTTGTTGATAATCTACATGTATACTGACTTTCCGAATGTATCATGCAGTATTTGCGAAGAAATGGCATGAATAAAACATCGAAAAACCTACTAAAAATGCTTCTATTAAAATCGACGTCATTGCGGTCATCTTCGATTTTTTTAACAGTTTCAAATAGAGCTTGACCCAAAGGGTAGAGTGTGTTGAGTTTCAGTTCATGGAGCGAGAGAAATATTTAAGCGGGGCGGAGAGAGGGGGGGGATTGAAATGTCTCCATTTCACTCCCCCCCCTCCCTCCATTCCCCATGCATGGACAGGTCCCAAAAATCCCAGGCCAGATAGGGTAATCACAATAAGGGCCAACAAACCACATTACCGCGAGTTAGGTCGGGCACATGAGACAGCACGGACACGTCCCGATTGGAGATCATTTTATTCCGCTTCAGACAAAATCGTCCAATTAAAACGAGTGATCATGGTCACATGGTCGCCCGATATTTTTCCATCCACCGCCGTCGATTGTAATCCGGGGTGAGTAACTAGGTTATCCTGTCTCAAAGCACTCGCGTCGTCAGCCTCATCTGATCGAGTCGATTACTCCTCTATTTCATTTTGACAACAACTACATGTAATAAAGGTGAGCTTCAGGAGATGAACTTCTGAATTAGATGGCATTCATTTTTTGAACAGCTCGTATATCATCCTAATCAGCGATGATGAACGCTAAAGAATATTGCAAATGTGCGACTTCACGTACAGTGTTTTTCTGTTTCGTAAGCAACAACAACTTAGGGCCAAAGTTGTTCATAGGAAGTCCTTTCTCACAGAATTTGCCTATAAAATTCAGCGTATGCTGAAAGGGTCTTCAGCTGGATAAATTCGTTACACGGTTTGTCAGTGACCCAATACAGAAATATATGAGGTCAGTAAAATTATTATTGAACTCGGCTGACGCCTCGCCCAATATAAATTTTTCCGACCCCATATATTTCTGTATTGGGTCACTGACAATCCATGTAACTAATATTCCATCTTCGACACTTATCTTGTCTGGACACTATTTGCATGTGTATCACAGTCATCAAGCGTATGCGGATTGCGTTCCAGTAAAGTATGTTACCTGGAATGCTTTAATTGATGTAACAAGGTATTTGTCTCAAAGTGATTGTGGTAATGAAAATATTCCAGATGACTGCTATGGAATGATTAATGTTTTTCTTGATGGACTTTAGATATTAGAAGTTAGGAGATATGAAGATAATCTCTAGCGAAGTTGTCGTCGACTGTTGGCATTTACAGTGACTGATAGCTTCACTTTCGTAAAATCTATAATGCTACCAGGCCTGGGGAAGGGGAATTATTACCCCCTACCAAATTTTCAACCCTTTCCCCGAACGACAAACGGTTGAGAACTGACAAGGTAGCTTATCATATTGGGGTCATTTTTGCTTATTTGCATCCCCCGGAACTGCCTCACTACCATCGTGTAAATCTCGCAACACACGTATAGTTGTTCGATGACGCTTGCTAGTTACTCCAATAGTGTGTCTGTGTACAATTCTACTTACAATTATAGATAGGGGAAATATTTATTTCTGCTGTATTCCGCAGCTAAACTCAGCTCCAGGAATTACGGTGAAGGATAGTTCCCATGGCCCAAAATCAAGTCGCCTACGTCACAACCTACGTCGTGGTAATACCAAAGCGAGGCTGATAAACAAAACCACGTGCACGGGTATTCGGCTTGAAACACCCACATGGACATCCCCTCATTCCTATTTACTCGTCCGTCCTTAACCAAGATATTAATTTATAAGTCAAATAAGTAATTTTAAAAGCTCAGTCAGGTCAAATTATTTTGCCAGTCCAGAAATATATACCAATGGAGAGAGCGAACATCCGCGTACTTGACGAAGCAGCGAGGTGAAACTTTACAATCACATAAGAGTTGAATAGAAAGTCAGAAAAGTGCCGATAATTTATAAATTATCCAAGATAAAATCATGAAACGAAAGCACGGTTTAGCGAATGGTGGGAGCGTTTTGACATACTAAATTGTTTAGAACCACATCAGTTCTGTTCCGTTTTCATAATGAAATTTCCTACAATTCCCCATCTTATGCCATGTTAAGATTCACCTCTATACTTCCTGCAATGAGCGGTGAATACGGATCTGGGGTAAAGCGCGCGCTCTCGAATACATGCCGCCAAGATATATTTCACAGTACTTTTACCGAGGAATTTCCGGCACCATATTCTGTATATCTTGCAGAAAAAAACATATCCTCCAGTTCATGTTGTAGCAATATGGCGCTCTTTAAAACAATTTAGCACACTGTACCGTTGCCAATTAATATATATTTTTCATGCTATTAATTTCATTCGGATCTTCCGTTTTAAATCACAAGACATGAAGAATATAAGTCAAGACAAAAACTTTTACAAAAATATTCATTGCATGAAATATTTCATTATGAGCCTTGTAATTATGTTTATGTCATTTTACACAACACATTATATTGTTTAAAATGCTCCATGGTGCACGGCCTATATCATATTGAGCAGTCATACATCATAGTCTACAATATATTCCTTTACGACCCCTCCCCCCAATCGCAATTAAGGGTCGATAGATATGGTGTTTGTGTGGGTGGGGGGGGAGTGTACGACGGCCCAATTACATACTTGATGAAGAAATCCATTTGATACCTTTTCTAGCCGTGTCATAATGTATTATAATAGGTGACTCGGCTCACAGATATCTTCACGACATGAGTGTACATGCACCAGCTATATGTAGGCATATGTACTTACTTGTATTACCAAAATTCCTGGGACAATACTGAACGATGAACTTCGTCGTAGTTGACTTTTCAAATCGCCTGATTATGTCCAGGATTGAACATCTTCAACGTAACCGCACGTTTCGTCAACTAATTCACGAACGAAGGTCGTAAATTGAAATCTCCCGCGAGATCGCCTGAGGCCATGTGCGCCGAGTCGGGATGCTAAATTTAGGTCACCGGGATGTGACGTAGGCTACTTGATTTTGGGCCATGGGAACTATTCTTAACCAGGAACGGGGCGGCCTCTTTTGTAATTATCTCCCTTTGGTGTATATTCCATGAAAGGGGTGGAGGGGTGGAATATGCAGTTTCAGCGGGCAATATACACCCACGTGACCGGGGAATATGCAGTTTTATCTCATTACAAATTATATAGGGAGACACTATAATAAATATAATAATGTGTTATGTTTGCGCTCCCTAACTGAAAGGGTAAGAAAATAATTAGGGGGAGATTTCTGATATCTCCTTATATTGCGCTTTATTCCAAATGGCAGAGAATAACTTTCCCCAAAGCTGGTCATTGAACAAATTGCCCTGATCACTGAAAAAAAACCCTGTTTACTGAACAACATGACCCTGGTCACTGATCATAATAATTGTTCGACATATTTTTTTCTCCGTATTTTGTTTTTACTTTTATATTTCTTAACTTTAGAATCACATTTGCTGTTTTGCGATTATTAGTAGTGTATATTTGTTATTTAAGACCGTTTTTGATAGTATTTCTGTATTTTTGTATCTTCGTGTAACTGAACGTTCATTTCCAAAATACTGATCAACCCGAGCAGCTATCTCTCGTCCCCTTAGCTTCGAAGACGGTTCCGGTTACATTCGCCGGTCTCCGTATCTCTCAATGCCCAATTTGCCATGGAGAATTGCTATTTGATTTTGTATAAGTATCTGGGTTAGATCAAGCGAAGACTTATACAAATATCATTTTTGTTCAACGATTGAGTTCCTTTTAACGAGACTCGAAAACGAAATGAAAAGACTGCACCGGAATCGTTAAAAAAAAACAATACTCATTGATACATACGCGTATGGATACAGAAATATCATGCAGTTGCTCCCATACTATCGACAATTATTGACCGCTTCTGCCTTCCCACTAAAGGAGGTTTTTGTTTGTTACTTGGTTCTGATGAATAAGATCATGAAATAAGTTGCTAAATGGGGACACTGAAGTTGTCGTTACAGGTACTATGGATGCAGTACATATATTTACATTAGTGATCAGGAAGTTCAAATTATATGACTTTGGCACGGGACCTTTTTGCCCAGTCCCAATACCTTACGTCAATGATGTCATGGTTGTATATTCCAGGCATTGCCGGTGGAGCGCATTATCGCAACCCTGGTAGTGGCGCTAACTATCTGTGTTTACCTAAGTATCCAGAGTGGGGAACGGTTCGGAATGGGAACCAACACTGCGGTGCTCAGCTTTACGGTGCCGAGTACGAGATGTGCAGCCAGGGTGACGTTTACTCCCGGACCAACAGTCACGGCAGGACTATCGACGAACAGGACGTGCCATGCTCCGTGTGTCAAGCAAGAGGACGTCAAAGTCATGTTATGATGCCTGCCAAGGTTAACTGCCCACGGGACTGGATAAAAGAATATCAAGGTTTCATTGTGGCAGCAGATTCGCAACATCACAGAAGCGAGTGGGTTTGCATGGACATGGCCCCTGAAGCTCTCGCTGGCGGTCACGTAAACCTCAACGGCGCACTGTTCCACATGGCGGAGGTTAGATGTGGTGCGCTGCCCTGTCCACCTTACCACACTGGGCATGAACTGTCCTGTGTTGTCTGCACCCAATAATACTTCAAATATGCCCAAGACAGAACTATATCATTCCCACATTGTAAACCGAATAATATTCATTCTGAAACGCAAATCAGTATTGTATACGGATATTCATCTGAGTAAAATGAATCGATAGGGCTCTGTATTTTCTGATCAATAAAAATGAACATCATGAGCTCAAGCAAAAATATTCGTCTTCGGATCAACATTATGAGCCAGGCACGAACACAAGCAAATATACAATGAATTACAGATCACAGAAGGTCATCAGGAATTCCAAACTTTAGTGGCGTGCGTGTTATGCGCAAATGCATTTTACAGCTAGGGCAACACTTTAGACATGGTATCAGATTGTGTACCCCATGCTTGCACTGTGGTTAAGATAGTGGCGCACAGATTTTGTGCGCGTGGCACTCTGCCGATCAGAATCGTCCGTTTCTAAATGGAGCGGACTGGACTTAGGATGTCACAGCTAAAGAAGGCGCATTTGCGTACACTTCGCCATCAATAAGATGGCTTGCGAATCGTGTGTCGCCATAATTGCGGAGCGATATCCGATACTTTGCCGTATACCGTTCGGTCTTCATCTGGCGGAGAACAGGGTAGATATTTCATGTAGGAAGATATTATCAGAGTCTTTGTGCAGCTGAAAAAGGCTCAATTCTAGACGTATTGTTATCCCCAGACATGGCTATTGTACACGTTGTCTCGTGATCTTTACATGGAGTATGACCCGAGAACAGACTCGAAAAATGCTACATGCTACTTCTAAAACATATATTGTCCGAGCTTACAAAAGATACAAATATGAATAATTTGCGTATCATACAAGAGATGTTGTAGATCTGTAATTTTGAACAAGTAGGACAGCACATGACTCGAAAATGGCTGGTTACATTGGGGTTACGTCGGCAGAGTTTAGCTGATTGGCTGATGACATCACGTGGTCATAATTTCGGGGGAATTCCCTCATATATTTGCCGAAAGTAGGCTGAAAATCGATACACACGATCCCAGGGTCAGTCTTACCGCGAATAGATTACGCAGACGGTTATAGGTTGAAGAAGACGCTGTACTCTGTACTGTTTTCAAACATATGATTATGTGCTTTATTCATTCTTCTGTAAAATAAACCGGATGCATTCTCCTTCTTCTTGTATGCAGATCCACACTTTCTTCTTCTGCAAGATAAACTGGACGCATTCTCCTTCCTCTCGTATGTAGATACACGCACCCTGTGTCTATCAAACTGATAAAGACTGAATGCGCATGCGCGCCTCATATGTCGACCCATTGCAGTCAGAAGGTGTTACATCATCAGTTTAGGAGGCTACAAACTCTGATATTGGGAGAATGCATTTTCGACAGCAGCAGTATTTGCGGGAAAACCTCTGTCCTCGAAAGGGGGTGAGTGCGTTCATCTCCCAAAACAATAACATAGAAACCTTCTTCTCGCAATACGCAGTATTCAAGATGACTGCCAAAACCCGAATAGTCCTAAAATATTTCTCTAGTATACAAATAATATAACATAATTTAGTTGCTACAACTATTTGTTCGCAATTGTATGACTTTATGCAGTCAAGGCTCTCATGCTGAAGTCACGGTCAATTTCGTGGTATCATGGTAAGCACGAGATCGAAAATTCCATAGTTGCTCCATCCAGTTCCGGATATTTCCTAGTTTCCCGGAAAAGGGGTTAGATAAATATTTCCTACATTGTATGTCGTAAAAGTGTATTTTCCATGATGTACCCTGGCTGAAGAAACTGTCGCATATAAGCAGGTCAACGGTTGCTATACGCACATGCAAAGCAACACTGTTTGTATTGTTTTGTAACGGGAGGGAACTGTAATAGTTGCGCCAAGACGGAAACGGTTCCGAGTCACAGCTGTTGATTTATTTGTCCAACTACTGTATATTTTTCTGGTTCACATCGGTATTTGTTGTGTATACCACGGAGACGTCCTTCGTACCGAGTCATGTACCATGGGTATATTCCACAGTGATTTGTAGACAAATGAATATCGTTGTTATTGTTAGTGAATATTTTCACAATACAACAATTATTTCTAAAATTTAATACACAAAGAACAAAAATCGGTTTATGTTAAAATTTTCGATGCATGCCGTTCTATACATATATACCCATCTACAATTTCTGTATTCTGTGATTGTCTACAATATAGTTCGGCATGCGTCTGTAAATCACACATAAAGCGAATTCCCTATTATTGAGGTGTATTGAAAGGTGTCTATGGAGAATTTATTTTGCTCTACTATACATGTACTTTTCTAAATTTCTGGGTACATACTTCATGTAAGAAATCACGAGATGAAAATCCTTTCCATAAAGTTACATGGGTGGGTGGGTGGGTGGTGGTTGAAGGGGCTTCATAGATCTTCAAAGTATTAGCTTTGGGTAGGAAAACTTGGAATATTATATCCAACTCGTACAATCTCCAAAACTTCAGTTTGATTACTATACTATGGCCATATATGACCATGTACATACAGCAGGATAATTTCTGTCAACGGTAGATTGGAAATGGCAGCTCAATGGAAAAACAAAGGCATACCTTCTCGGAAACTACAGTTTGATGACGGCACAATGGCCATTTATGATGAACAGACAGAAGCAGGGCTTCTGTCACCGGTACAATGAACCGGCAGAATGGAAATGCAGGTCTGTGGTCTTCAAGGTGTTTCTCCGATCAATTCAAAATATTTCTTCAAACTCCTAGCTTTTGTCAAACTTCACTTTGGTGACGGCATTATTGCCAGATAATATACATGTACATACAACAGGATGGTTTCTATCACCACCAGATTAAACCGGCACAAGGCAAATAGACGTATCTTTGCGGAAGTTCAGTTTGGCGACGTCACAATGGTCATGCATGACCAACAAGCGAGAGCAGGGTTTCTGTCACCGGCAGATTGAACCGGCACAATGGCAATATAGGAATAGGGTCTTCAAAGTGTTTGTTATGTCAATTTAAAAATATTTCATCAAACTCCTACCTTCTCCTAAACTTAACTTTGTTGATGGTACAATGCTTTATAGCAGCAGAATGAACTTTTCTAATTATATTATGACTATGTACAAAGAGGAGCATTTCTGTGACCGGCACATTGAAGCCGCACAATGGCAATACATGCCTACACTTTTATAAACAACATACAATAGTATATTATACAATATGTATCCCCCCCAACTCTGCTTTTCCAGACTACAGACTATAAACATGACAGTTCAAATCTTAAGTGTTAAAGTGGGGTTAGAAAGTTAGGTACATGTGCTTCGGCATCAAAACGGAAATCAAATATGTATATTCCACTGTCAAACTGAAGTTACGACTTAGAGTTAGGTATGCTCCCCTACTATCAGGTTAAAGTACATTGAAGCTATCAACATTATACTCTAATGAAACTTTCCTTCCCAAAATGTTGAGTAGCTAAGTTTCAAAGTGGGTACCTCACTCGATGTTAAAGTGGGACAGAGGAATGTTCATGTAGTCCATTGTCAAAGCGGGATTAGAGAGGAATGTTTTTGTAGTCCAGTGTTAGAGCATGGTCAGGAAGGAATTTATGTGTAGTCTAGTGTCAAGGCGGGATTAGGGAGGACCGGTATGCGTAGTCAAGTGTCAAAGCGGGGTTAGAGAGGAACGTATGTGCAGTCCAGTGCCAAGGCGGGATTAGGAAGAACGGTATGTCTAGCCAAGTGTCAAAGCCGGGTAAGAGAATAACGTTCGTGTAGTCCAGTTTCAAAGCGGGGTTAGATAGGAACGTATGTGTGGTCCAGTTTCCAATCGGGATTGGGGAGCAATGTATGTGTAGTCCACTATCACAACGGGGTTAGGGAGGAACGCATGTCGGAATGTTAAAGTGGGATTAGGGAGTGTGGTACATTGGCTTCGGAATCAAATGGACATCAAATATGTATATTCAACTGTCAAACTGGAGCTACGACTTAGGGTCAGGTACCACCAACCAAACTGACTGTCATCATATGAGGGAAACAAACTTGAGTGTGACATTAAGCCAAATTACCTCCCTTAGGGTCACGTATGCTCCTCTACTATCAGGATAAACTACATTTCAGCTACCAAAATCATATACTAATGAGATTTTCCTTTCTAAAATGTTAAGCAGTTAAGTTTCAAAGCGAGTTATGGAGGAATGTTCTTGTAGCCCATTGTCAAAGCGGAGTTAAGGAGGAATGTATGTGTAGTCCTTGTCAAACCGAGGTTAAGGAGGAATGTTTGTGTAGTTCAATGTTAAAGCGAGGTTAGGGAGGAATGTTCGTGTAGTTCATTGTCAAAGCGGAGTTAGGGGGAAATGTTTTGTAGTCCAGTGTCAGAGTGGGGTTAAGGAGGAGTGTATGAGTATTTCAGTTTCAAAGCGGGGTTAGGGAGGAAAACATGTGTAGTCCAATGTCAAAGCAGGGTTAATGAGGAATCTATGTGTAGTCCATATCAAAGCGAGGTTAAGAAGAAATGTTTGTGTAGTCCAATGTCAAAGCAGGGTTAGGGAGGAATGTATGTGTTGTCCAGTATCAAAGCGGGTTAGGGAGGAATGAATGTTGGAGTGTTAAAGTGGGGTCAGGTACATGCGGTTCAGCACCAAAGCAGACTTTGGGGGTGAGGTACCGGTTCATGTACATGTGGTTGAGTGTACAGGCAATGTTGGAGAGTGGGGTACATCTATTCGAGTGTCAACGTCAGTTTAACCCTACCTGGCTTGGGGGTGGGGGGCACTTTCCGCCCCTCACCCCGTTGGTTTTTTGCTCCTATCTCCGGAACAACAGAAAATTGAGAGCTGAAACTCCGTGACTTTTTAGATTATCATATTGGGGTCATTTTGAGCCTATTTGCAGGATCTCCTGAGCAGAGGATCATGGGAAAATTCAAAATGGCGGCCATGTGGGTACCAGAAAAGTGATGTTTTCGTCATATTTCTTCCAAATTTTTCATTTTCTGTATGGAAAAGTATGTAAAAACTATTTAATTTCATATATGATTATTATTTACTAATTTATCATGCAGTTTTTGCAAAAAAAATCAAAAAAAAATTCGAAAATTCTGACCGAAAAATCGTCCAAAAATGCTCTTTTTGAAAATGACGTCACAGTGACGTCATCATGGCTGCCATCTTGGATTTTTATTACATTTTCTTGTAGAGCTTGCCTCAAAGATATAGTGTGGTAAGTTTCAGCCCTCTAGCCTTAGCGATAGCGAAAATATATAGAGGGGCACTTTTCGCCCCCTCCCCCAGGCTGCGGTACACCCCAAATGGCCCAGGCCAGATAGGTCTAAGGAAGGAGTTACATGTGCTTGAGCATCAAAGCAGAGTTCGGGATTGAGGGGCCGGTACATGTGGTTGAGTTTCAAGGCAATTTTGTGGAGTGAAGTACATCTGTTCGAGTGTAAAAGTGGGGTTAGGGAGCTCAATGTACTTGTCGTCAAGGTAAAATCGTGGTTAAGATACATGGGCTTGCTGCATTTTTATCAGGCTCTTGTTTATATGCTTCACTATTAAACCAGGGGTAGGGACAAAGCTTTGTTCTCATGTCAAAGCTTGATTCAGAAAGAAAGTATGCGCACTTGATGGTCAGTGTCAAAACCAATCTTGAACTGTGTTGTGTCATTGTGTCATTCATTCTGCTTTACAGAGAAAAGTAATATTTGTGATGAGAAATTAAACCGTAAACTGTAACAATTGGGTTCATTGTGACACTGCAAAATGCCGCTTGGAAGAAAGTCTCCATTGTGACGTTGGGAACTGCCGCTTGAAAGAACACAATACCAAAATTGTCCATTGTGTCGTTGCATTCTGCTTTATGGAGAAAAAGTTAGATTAGGGATGAGAAATGAAGGCCTTTATATGACCGAGTTTCATTGTGACGTCGGAAAGTGCCGTTCTGAAGGAAAACGGTCTCCATTGTGCCGTTGCATACTGTCGCTTTGAAGAAAGACAATATTAATCTGTCCATTCTGCCAATGCATTCTGCTGTACGATAAATAAGTAATATTTTGATGAGAAATTAAACCGTAAACACAATCAACTTCAGTGTGACGCTGCAAACTGCCGCTCTGAAGACAAAAACGGTTTGATTATGACGTTGAAAACTGACGTTTCGAAGAAAGACTATATTAAATTGTCTATTGAGCCATTGCATTCTGCCTTACAGAGAGAAACTAATATTTGTGACGGAAAATTAAGCCTTTAGCATTTTCATGATTGGATTTCATTGTGACGCTGCAAAGTGCCGCTAACAAGAAAGATGGTCCTCTTCGTGCCGGTACATACTGACGCTTTCAATAAAGTGGATCTTGAATTTTCCATTGTGTCGTTGCATTCTGCCACACGAAAAATAAGTACAATGTATGGTAATAGTTGTGATCAGAAATTAAACCGTAACCACATTGAGTTCATTGTGACATTGCAAAGTGATACTCTGAAGAAAGACGGTTTTCATTGCGATAGTCAAAACTGCTGCTTGGAAGAAAGATATTAAAATGTCCATTGTGCCGTTGCATTCTTCCATTCAGAGAAAAAGCAATATTTGCGATTAGAAATTATACCCTTAACATTGTGACGCTGCAAAGTGACTCTCGGAAGAAAGACGGCTTTCATTGTGACGTTCGAAGTTTCCGCTTGGAAGAAAGATGATATTAAATCGTCCATTGTGTCATTGCATTCTGCTGTACAGAGAAAAAACAATATTTGCGAGACAAATTAATTCCTTCACATCTTTGACTTTCATTCTGACGGTGGAAACTGCCGCTCTCAAGAAATTGGTTATTGAATTGTTCTTTGACTCAATGCATTCTGCTGTGGAGAGAATAAATTATGTGGTTACAAATTTTAACCTTTAAAGGATTGGACTGCCCATTGTGCCATCGCAAATTGCTGATTTAAAAGACCTCGCAAATTAAATCCTTAATATTACTGGCTTGTATTATACTGCTGCTGGGAATAGAGTAATATTTCTGAGGACAAGTCCTTAACATGATTAAGGAAGAAATGCTCCTCTGCTGCTTTCTTACATGAAGTATCTGGTACTAGTCGTTCTACATTTCCATGGTGTTCAACAGTCCCAAACAAAGCGTGAACGAGACAAATCTGAGAGACGACTTGCAAATTGATTTGGATGGAGAATGATGGCCAGTGATTAGGATTTTATCTATAAAACATGCCTTGCTCACTTCATTGAAACTGTTGTATTGTATCTTGTGGGAAACCATATTGTGTTTTTGCTAGTTCTATTTCATACACATTTGGAATTTATGCTAACTGTCATTTGAAATAGTCTGAATATTGAATTACAAGAGTCTGATCGGTCATTCATAGTTCAGCCGTCGTCCATTAACCCTATCTGGCTTGGGCGATTTGGGGTGTACCGCAGCCTGGGGGGGGGGGGGGTGACGGAAAGTGCCCCACCTATATATTTTCGCTATCGCTAACGCTAAGACTAGCGGGCTGAAACTTACCACACTATATCTTTTGGTCAAGCTCTACAAGAAAATGTAAAAAAGTCCAAGATGGCCGTCACTGTGACGTCATTTCAAAAAGAGCATGTTTTGACGATTTTTCGGTCAGAATTTTCGATTTTTTTTTTTTTCGCAAAAACTGCATGATAAATTAGTAAATAATAATCTGATATGAAATAAAATAGATTTTACCCACTTTTCCATACAGAAAAGCAAAAATTTTGAAGAAATATGACGAAAACTTTTCTAGTACACCACATGGTCGCCATTTTGAATTTACTCATGATCCTCTGCTCGGGAGATCATGCAAATAGGCTCAAGATGACCCCAATATGATAATCTTAAATGTCGAGAAGTTTCAGCTCTCATTTTTTTTTCGTTCCGGAGAACCAACGGGAGGGTGATGTCGAAAAGTGCCTCCCCCCCAGGCCAAGTATGGTTAAAGAATATCCACATCCATACTCCAATGACCTATTCCATATACCATTAGCACCAAACTGAAAAAGACAATCACAGTATACATAAACATAGGCTAGTCTCCTGCAAGAGAGAAGCGGTCAATTTTTCAATTTTGGCGGCAAGACATCATGATGTTCCAAAATATCAAATCCGTAACGCTGATCAGTAATCTTAATCCATGTGATATTCGTTAAAAAGTAATGTCGGATCTGACGCTTGCTATTTGGAACAGAGTATGTGTCAAGACTGTCCGGTGATAAAAAGCGTCCCTTTCCTATCTATAACCTAAGCTAATAACCTAATTTGCACCTCAGATAAGATGTTTTCTTGAAGATGAACATAATGAAAGATACATTGTGTCCCGTGATATTATTTCCTTTCACATCGGCGCGCGTCGAAGCTAAGAGGTATGATATACTCGTTTTTGTCCGCCGCCGCAACGCGGCCGGGAACTTTAAAATGGTTCTTGCTTCTTTGTGTCCGTGGATGTCCGTGGATGTCCGTCCATGTCTGTTCGAAGCGATAACTTCCTAACGCTTTGTTGGATTCTTTCGAAATTCGGAATATGCATTCCTTGCGGCAAGACGCCTGTCCGTATTGCATTTCAGCAACATCTGCCTGAAGGTGGCGCCACTAGTTCTTGCTTCTTTGCGTATGTAGATGTCCGTGTACGTCCGTGCATGTCTGGTCGAAGCGATAACTTTCTAACGCTTAGTTGGATTCTTCCGAAATTCGGCATACGCATTCCTTGCGACAAGACACCAGTCCGTATTGCATTTCAGCAACATCTGCTTGAAGGTGGCGCCACTAGTTCTTGCTTCTTCGTATCCGTGAATGTCCGTGTACGTCTGTTCGAAGTGATAACTTCCTAACGCTTTGTTGGATTCTTCCGAAATTCAGCATTCGCATTCCTTGCGACAAGAGGCCAGTCCGTATTGCATTTCAGCAACATCTGCCTGAAGGTGGCGCCACTAGTTCTTGCTTCTTTGCATCCGTGGATGTCCGTGTACGTCCGTGCATGTCTGTTCGAAGTGATAACTTCCTAAAGTTTTGTTGGATTCTTCCAAAATTAGAATACGCATTCCTTGTGACAAGACGCCAGTCCGTATTACATTTTAGCAACATCTGCCTGAAGGTAGCGCCACTGGTTCTTGCTTCTTTGAGTCCGTGGATGTTCGTGTACGTCCGTGCATGTCTGTTCGAAGCGATAACTTCCTAACGCTTTGTTGGATTCTTCCGAAATTCAGCATTCGCATTCCTTGCGACAAGAGGCCAGTCCGTATTGCATTTCAGCAACATCGGCCTGAAGGTGGCGCCACTGGGTCAAAATAGATTTTTTTCCGTGTACATCTGTTCGAAGCGATAACTTCCTAATGCTGTGTTGGATTATTCCGAAATTCGGAATACGCATTCCTTGCAACAGGACGCTAGTCCGTATTGCATTTCAGCAACATCTGCCTGAAGGTGGCACCACTGAGTTTCTCTTCTTCTTGTCCGTTCCAGTCAAAATGGGCCTTCAATTTTGCTATATGAAATCATTCTATTCCACATCATATGATTTACCCTAAAGCTTTTGCATGAACCATATTTTATTTCAGAAGTATAATGTGAAATAACTGGCGGGGAAATCCCCGCAGTACTGAATCCCTGATTTTTGAATTTCGTGTCATCTTAAACGAAGGACAACATTTCCTTCAATTTTGCTAACAAATAATTGTATTGCACATCATATGATTTACCCTGAAGCTTCTGCACGAATCATTTGTGTCCACACATGTATATTACTATATTAATTACAACTGTGTTCCTAATGTTTGGGTGCACACTGTGTATGATCAATTTCCTGAATTGAACTGAATTCAACCTTGCCGGTCTTCAGACTGACAGATGATGGCATGCAGTTGTCAGTGCAGTTGTTCATGTACAGGGAGCTTTCTATGAATGAATTGCAACCCCAAAAGGCTTAAAATTTATCAGGCACAGACCCATGTTTTTACCCCTTGGCCAATTTTGGCCATGGGGTATTGTCATCATCTTGTACGTCCGTCTGTCCGTACGTCCGTTCGTGAGCAAGATAGCCGGAAAACTGTTCCGCTGATGAATTCCAAATTTGGTATGCTTATTTACCTAGTCAAGGACCAGAAGCCTATAGAATTGGGACCTGATTGGGTGGGAACCTTAGCAGCCATCTTTAATTTCATGCTAAATGGATAATGATCCATATCTCGGAAACCATTCAACTGTTCAATACGAAATTTGATATACATCATCGATACATCAAGCAACTTTCAACGAATTACCAAACAGGCTTTTCTGATTAGCTGGGAACCCTGGAGGCCATCTTTAATTCATGCGAAATCGATAATGATAGCCTACATATCTCGGTTACCATTCAATTGTTTTATATGAAGGTTGGTATATATCATCGATACATCCAGATACTTTGAATCGGGACCTGATTAACTGAAAACCTTGGTGGCCATCTTTAATTTAGGCAAAATCATTAATGATCTCTATATCTGATTCCGTTGGAGTGCTCAGTGTAAAATTTGGTATACATCATTGATGCATCAAGAGATTTACGATGAATGACAGATCTGGTTTCTCTGATTGGGCGGAAATATTGGCGGCCATCTTTAATTTATTCAAAATCTTTAATGATGTTTATCTCTGATAGCATTCAAATGTTCTATACGAAACTTGATTTACAGCATCGATGTATGAAGAGACTTGCATTAATGAATAACCACATGAGTTCCTCTGAGTGACGGGAAGGATGGGCAACCATCTTTAATTTATGTAAAATCATTAATGATCTCTATCTCTGACACTGTTCAAATGCTCAATGTAAAATTTGGTATACATTATCGATGCATCATCTCGGTTACTTCTACACGATGTGCCTAGGATAAAGTACTATACTATACACAATTGTTTGTAATTCAGCATCGCAGAAAACCATCGATTGCGTTTTCATGGTAAAAGGGTTAGGAAAGAACTAAAAATACACTTCAATGCAGAGTGATTTTGATTGACGCCAGAAATCGCTCAGAACGCTTCTTCGGCGATCTAGACCCCAGGAGCATCTGGGGCCTGGGCGGCCCCTGGATCCTCACCTAAAGTGCAATGATAGTGGCCGTACCACTTTGAATTTGCTTCCGACGCCCCTGTATTAACAGACAGTGTCAACGTACTGTTCCAGCTGTCTCCTGTTCAGTGATTGGTCATTCGACCTCGCCATTTTAAACTAATACGAGCATTTTCATTGGATCACTATTATATAAGACCCACCCCAATCTTCATACACAACCACGCGACTGTCTCAGTTGACTGATGACATAGCGCGGCCTCGTTTTTTGATTTCAAAATCTGCCGTCTAACTGGGAAAATGCTGTTGTTGCTGCATCAGCCGATCATTGGCCCCCTGTAGAAGATACTATAGGCTAATACATGTAGGCTACCATGCCATGAGATGATGCTTGGGATTGCATTTCGCTCACTTGCACCTACAGGTGGCGACAACTGGTGGCAAATTTAAAATTTGGTTTCCGGGCAACAGGTTGATGCCTTCAGCTTCTCGTCAAATTTGGTTTGCAGATAATGCCTTGAGATGTCACTTGGGGATGCTTCTCGGTGCTTCACTGCATGGAAACTATATCACAGAAGCAATCAACTTTCAGTCAATCGTTCTGAGTTGATCTTAAAACTTGGGAAGGCAGAAAGACCCTTCCACATCCAACGCCTATGAAGCAGCAGTTGCCTCCCTCATGTATATCCCCTGAGATCAACAATGCTAAAAAATATTGCTGCCATTTCGGCGGGGGACCTAGCATCCTCTGGCTGCTTGTTGGTTTAGTTGCTTTCGTTTCTTCTTCTTCTTAAATCTCTCATACCAGATATATTTTGCCAAATCACACTCTCCTAACGTCGATGTGTTTCGCAATAAAACCAACTCTCTGTTTGAACTCCATCATTGTAAGACATTTACTTAATGTGAACTTTCTGATACGAATACCAGGATGTTTCGCCATCATCAGTGAAATATTCAAACCTGTTCTTCCTGTCTACAGGTAGACTTCATTCACGCGGTGTATTGAACTTATAATACTCACGAAGTCGATCCAAATTGTTTAATCATTACCACGCTTCCGTTGTTACTGTTCGAAGTAAATGTGGCCTTCTGTGTTCATTCACTCAAGCATTTAGAAATGTTTGATAAGATTATGTCCGCGCGAACCCCACTCTCTAACTGTAATAATCACAACGCATATAAAGGAAGTGGGAAGAGGTGCCGCCATACTGACAGAGTCACATGGCTTCACAGTATAATCTTCTGGTTAACCTATTCTAAAGCACACACCATATGTGTTGTATCTCAGGTACGCTGTTATTGTATCTGTTTATGTGGCAACTTGGATGACATGAACACACGGCCCCTAGCACCGGCATAAGCGGTATTAGATACAAATCGAGAGAGCTGTGATGGAAATGCTCTGACAACTCGTACCTTGGTAATTGGTGAGCTGTTTCGCTGTGACAACTCGTACATTGGGGATTGGTGAGCTGTATCGTCGTCAGATGAAAATAACAACATTTAACAGAGAAGACTAGTTTGTAAGGCCCGATGTCTACCCAGCATCAACTTCCCACAAATGCCAACATATATCTAAGACCCCCATAGGCATAGGCTTCATACAGTAAAATTGAGGCTCCCGCTATAGCCGTTCAACGATCCCAGTTACGACGACGCCTAGATTCACCTGGCTCTTATCCACATGGCTCGTGTCTTATGGCATGTTATTTCCTGTTTATTTTTACGCATCCTACCATTACATTAATATATCAATCCTGTATTTGAATGTGATACTTATATGAGGTATATTTACCTCATTCTAGCCTAGCTATTTTTGCCTTTTGTGGGACTTAAATGTATGTGAATGGTTTTCTCTTATAACAAAAATGTGACACGTCAAACCAAAACATGCGTAATCCTCCCTGTAAATGCTTCAGAAATACAGTAGGCCATGGGATACAATTTGATCATCCATGAATACATTTTTATGCAACTGAGCACTATATTTTTGTCTAGGCTGATATTTCGGTATGTGAACTGTAAAAATCTGATTTGGGTTGAGAAAAAAACCCCAACACACACAAATTAGGTCCCATGTATACATCAATATAGCCATTTGAACTGGTGACACAATAAGCTTTATTCGGTCCCATTATGAGGCCAACAGATATTATCAGCAACACACCTGGTTAAAATTATAGCCAAATGGCAGTATTCAACTTAAACCCTGAACTTGATCTCGGTGACCTTTTCACGCGTGATATACCATCGTGGTCGATTATTTAGCCTATTTCTTTTGTCGCAAAACTAAAGTCGTACCTAGCCCCAGCAACTAATCAGTGATGCAAAACGTTGGACATTATCGCTTGTCATCTTAGTTTTTTATGGAAATAATAAAATTAATTTACGTTCCAAGAAACCCGCGATATGACCATCTGTCGGGTGCATTTGGACAACCCATCTTAGCAGCACCATCGATGCTATTCGGCTTTACCCTCGAAGACTTGAACGCCTGTACACGTGCTCGCGTGACTTCACTGGCCCATACATAGAGAGGTGACGTCATTCAGGCAGATAGATCAGCGAGTGTGTGATAAAAAAATATTCCTATTCACTGCATCCTTGGTTAAAATACACTAAATGACGTCACTTCCTCAAATGGTCAGTGTTCGTGGAAAGAATAACCCACATTAAGTGCTTATTTGTTTCATCATGAAATAATATATTCAGACTTAACTTTGACTGTGCTCCGCTTAGTTTAAAACGATGTCTCATGAACATTTTTTAACAGTGGCGACCCTTTGTTCTGCACATTACAAGCGTCTGGTACGTCATTCATAATTCAGCCGTCGTCCATTAGAGAATATCCGCTCCATAATTCAAAGACCTATTCCATATTCCATATAACAGTATTAGCACCAAATTCAAAAAGACAATCATAGTATACATAAACATAGGCTTGTTTCCTGCAAGAGAGAAGCGGTCAACAGTTTTCAATGATACCGGCAAGACATCATGATGTTCCAGAAATATCAAATCCGTATCGCTGATCAGTATTCTTAATCCATAATATTCGTTGTAAAATCGTCATCTAAAGAATGATGTATCTCAGTCACGCTTTGATTGTGACTGTTCATATGAGTACCATGAGGATCTTGAAGTACATCGCTTCATACGGCCCCTAGCCCCGGGTTGAGCGGAGTTAGACACAAGTTACGAAACGTAACGCCATAGATCTTGCACGCTACGCTCGTATTTTGCTATCAGCATGCGATATGTATCGCCAAATTTGAGAAACTTTGAGTGGAGGCGCTTGGTGGTGTAGCCCTGTTTTATAAGTTTCTGCAACAATGTTTTGTGACGTCGATTAAAATCGTCACATTTAACACAGGATCTAGCAAATGCTACTAGGCGTGATATGTATACGCCATATGCAGGTCCCACTGGAATATTACTGTCCAGAAAGGGATAGTTTTACGATGTCGAAATTGAAATTGAAATTGACCCAATCCAACAACAAAAACCAAAAAACAATCATTGACTTGCAGTGAAGATTGTTATATTTTATGTGAAAAGCGACGAGATGTAATAGCTAGCGTCAGATTCGACATTCAATATTCAACCGTCGTCCATGAAAGAATTTCCGTGTCAATTATCGAAAGATGTACTTCGTATGACAGCACCAATTCCAAACGAGTAAGAAATAAACATAATAAAACCACAAGATGGATTCCTACAAGACAGAAGCGACCAACATCATAGCAGCAAGACAGGATGATGTCCTATATATAAAATCTTAATCACTGACAATTATTTTTTATCCAAGTGAATGTCGAGTCGTTTCCGGAGTATATAACCCAGTCAGGCTTCCATTGTTAGGGCCTACTGTTCATTTGAACACGATAGAAATGTAAAACATATATTCATCCGGCCGCTAGCTCCGGGATAAGAGGAATTAGACACAGGTTAGGAAACGTAGCGCCATAGATCATGCACGCTACTGATGAAACAAAACCAGTGTGTAGTTTCAGACTAGGATACAGGAAGGCCAGTTTCCAGGGACGAACTGAAGCTGTTTTACCTAAGAGGTAATGGAGCAAATAATTAGTGTATTCTATAAACCAACAGACGAATCTTGCTGGGCACTAAATTATCATCGTTTGGAAACATAATTTAATAGGAATAATCAATGCCAGTACACACATGAAAATTTGTTTAAACGCGTGGGACGTGAAAGGGGAATCTCAACCCAATCTGGACTGGTCTTTTTGGGGGACCTGGCCAGGCCTGGGGACGGTCATTTCGCCTCATCTCCCCAAATATTCTTCTCACGCCTTCAGCTAGGAAGCTGAAATTTACCACACTGTACACTTGAGTCATGCTCTGCCAACTAATGTAAACAAATCGAAGATGGCCGCTTTGGTGACGTCACTGTAACGTCGTTTTCAAAAAAAGGATTTTATTGGTCGATTTTTGCCAGTTTTTTTTTCTCGAATTTTTCATCTATGGGCTTTCTTCGCAAAATTTGCCTGATAAAATAGTAAATAATAATCTGATGTGAAATAAAATAGTTTTACCCACTTTTCTTCGTAGAAAAGCTGGAAGTTTGAAGAAAAATTACGAAAATAGGTAGTATGTGTCTTTAGAACATATTTGTGTATTCTGTCAAGGGAATGCCACCGGGACCGTAATTTCGATGCATACTCCTAGTAGTCTCCCTGCCTTAAAGCAACCGACATTACTATTTGGAACCGCTTGACCCATGATTTGATGGATATTACAATGAATAGTTTAACGAACGATACACAATTTAGCGATGTTTTCCTTACCGACAGTTCATTTTCCAACACAGCTTGATCAAATAATGTCAGACCATGCTAATATAATAGGAATCATACTCCTAAATAATTTATATTAACGACAATGTTAACAAAATTGTACCTGGCTGATTTGCTAATTGAACTTAATCTTTC
Organism: Hanleya hanleyi; assembly: GCA_036873755.1. Lineage (NCBI taxonomy): Eukaryota > Metazoa > Mollusca > Polyplacophora > Lepidopleurida > Hanleyidae > Hanleya > Hanleya hanleyi. The sequence continues at coordinate 1,040 of JAVTVY010013269.1, read as the reverse complement.
GTCTTTCGGCAGTAAGTAGTTTCTTCAAGTGCTGCAAGGTGATACATTTTTAAGAAAAAATATTCGTCAAAATTTCAAGCTGTATGCGCCTCTACACATGAATTCTTGATTTTGCTGTTGTCTCTGCCCACTGAAAGCAGTGCTCAGGTCCCACAAGTTGTCCCACGGCAAGGTATGTTATCGAGCAGTAAATCGAAATAAAATTTGTAGCTGAATAGAACAATTACTATTCATGCCATACGTACGACCGACGCTCCATTAAGCGCCAGTCACACTGCCAAGAACTGAGTGCAGAATGCCGGCCAATGACCGCGAATATTTTAATCTTATCGACTCGTGTCCTACGAATCCCTTACGCATGCCGTAGGTTCCTTGTACGACAGCCATAAGCATTTTAACAAGAATCATCAAGAAGGAGTACGTATGCAGTACGATTCAATGAAGAACGCCCTACGCATCAACACGACAGCCCGCGAACCCATGCTCGATAATCTGCTATGAATAAGTTCGTATGCAGTACGATGTGAGTACGAATGCAGTACGATGTGAGTACTAATGCAGTATCGTAGAATGATCGTACAAGAAGCGTAGAATGCGTCCAACACTCGTACAATGCGTACGGCATTCTTGCTGATTTGTTCTGCGACTATCCACGAATATACACGATAGGAGGAGAATGCATGCGAGAACGCATTAGGATGGTGCCAAGAATGCCATACGTATACCATTTAATCGTACTTGGCCGGCGAATGTTTTGAACATTTCAAAACTTTCGTACTCCCTCAGAGAATAAGCAAGAACGGTCACGATCTACGGCGAACCCCGCAAGATGCCTGTACGAATTGCCAAGAATGACCACCATTTTCCAGTTCGCGGTGATTCGCCAGCTCAATTCTTGACAGTGTGAAAACAAATATTCGAGAAAATTCTTATCTTTGGCAGAGATTACGAGTAGGGGTTAACGAATCAGGACTTCTTTTATTGAGGAGCATGAAGCCTATTATATATAATAAAATGGATTGAATGGATAAGCCGCCTGA